>JBAMJR010000147.1:637500-699450 GCA_038501785.1 Myoxocephalus aenaeus | reverse complement strand
GAGTGAAGAAGCTGGTCGTGAGGGTCCTTGAGGAGCTGGTAGAGGACGGTCAGGCTAAGAGGCTGGCTTACAGGAACAGGAAGTGAGCGGAGCCAGGATGGAGAGCTGGAGTCCAGCAGAGCATCCTGGTGGACCGAGGGACGGAGGAGGAGGAGGAGGAGGAGGAGGAGGACCGGCACCGTGGAACGTTTAACAGAACAAGAACTGTTTAGATGATGTTTTAATAAAAGTTTTGTCAAAAGTCAAAAAAAAAAAAGTCTCTCTCTCTCTCTCTCTCTCTCTCTCTCTCTCTCCCTGTGTGTAGTGCTACAAGGCCCCCCAGGACCCGGGCCCCCAGCTGCTGTGGCCCCTGAGAGGCTGTCAGCTGGTGTGCAGGTCAAAGAGCAGCAGGAGGATCCAGCACCAGATGAAGCTGCTGCTGGGCCGCCGCACGCTGTTGCTAGGATACGGGTCCTCCCAGCAGGCAGCCCAGTGGAGGGAGGTGAGTCTTCATCACGACGTCTTCATCACGACGTCTTCATCACGACGTCTTCATGATGAAGTCTTCATCACGACGTCTTCATCACGACGTCTTCATCACGACGTCTTCATGATGAAGTCTTCATCACGACGTCTTCATCATGACGTCTTCATCACGACGTCTTCATCACGACGTCTTCATCACGACGTCTTCATCACGACGTCTTCATGATGAAGTCTTCATGATGAAGTCTTCATCACGACGTCTTCATGATGAAGACTTCATGACGAAGTCTTCATCACGACGTCTTCATCACGACGTCTTCATGATGAAGACTTCATCATGAAGACGTCATGATGAAGTCTTCATCACGACGTCTTCATCACGACGTCTTCATCACGATGTCTTCATCACGACGTCTTCATGATGAAGTCTTCATCATGACGTCTTCATGATGAAGTCTTCATCACGACGTCTTCATCACGACGTCTTCATGATGAAGACTTCATCATGAAGACGTCATGATGAAGTCTTCATCACGACGTCTTCATCACGACGTCTTCATCACGACGTCTTCATCACGACGTCTTCATGATGAAGTCTTCATGATGAAGTCTTCATGATGAAGTCTTCATCATGAAGACGTCTTCATCACGACGTCTTCATGATGAAGTCTTCATCATGAAGTCTTCATCACGACGTCTTCATGATGAAGTCTTCATCATGAAGTCTTCATCACGACGTCTTCATGATGAAGACTTCATGACGAAGTCTTCATCACGACGTCTTCATGATGAAGTCTTCATCACGACGTCTTCATCACGACGTCTTCATCACGACGTCTTCATCACGACGTCTTCATCATGACGTCTTCATCACGACGTCTTCATGATGAAGTCTTCATCATGAAGTCTTCATCACGACGTCTTCATCACGATGTCTTCATCACGACGTCTTCATCACGACGTCTTCATCATGAAGTCTTCATCACGACGTCTTCATCACGATGTCTTCATCATGAAGTCTTCATCATGACTGAGAGTACACCGATACTGTGTGTATCATGTACTTGAGCACTGAGAGTACACAGTATCATGTACTTGAGGGGTGCGAGTACACAGTATCATGTACTTGAGGGGTGCGAGTACACAGTATCATGTACTTGTACTGTGTGCAGGTGATAGAGGAGCTGAGCGCTGCAGGAGAGAACTCGTCGTCTCTGATGAGATCAGAGCTGCTGTCCTGCAGGGTGAGACCTCCATGTACATGTACACACATATATATATACTTATATACACATGTACACACATATATATATACTTATATACACATGTACACACATATATATATATATACTTATATACACATGTACACACATATATATATATATATATATATATATATATATATATATATATATATATATATATATATATACTTATATACACATGTACACACATATATATATACTTATATACACATGTACACACATATATATATATATATATATATATATATATATATATACTTATATACACATGTACACACATATATATATACTTATATACACTTGTACACACATATATATATATACTTATATACACATGTACACACATATATATACTTATATACACATATACACACATATATATATATACTTATATACACATGTACACACATATATATATATATACTTATATACACATGTACACACATATATATATACTTATATACACATATATACATGTATATATATATACACATGTACACACATATATATATATATATATACACATATACACACATATATGTATACTTATATACACATGTACACACATATATATATACTTATATACACATGTACACACATATATATACTTATATACACATACACACATATATATACTTATATACACATGTACACACATATATATACTTATATACACATATACACACATATATATATATACTTATATACACATGTACACACATATATATATATACTTATATACACATGTACACACATATATATATACTTATATACACATATATACATGTATATATATACACACATGTACACACATATATATACTTATATACACATATACACATATATATATACTTATATACACATATACACACATATATATACTTATATACACATATACACATATATATATATATATATATATATATATACTTATATACACATATACACACATATATATACTTATATACACATATACACATATATATATATATACTTATATACACACACACAGATATATATATATATATATATATATATATATATATATATACTTATATACACACACATTTTTTTGGACTCAAACATTGTTTTCATATTTTAATGTTGAATTTGTCTAATTATCTCTTTTTATTATATAGTATAAAATATAATATAATAAAACATTTCATCAGTATTTATCCAGGTTGTTGTTGTTGTTGTTGTTGTTGTTTGTCTATACGTCTTTTATACTGTGTGTTTAGTATTAAACAATAATAATTAATGATATGAAACGTTAAAGTTTGTTCTTCAGTCCAGTTCAGAGGAGGAGAAACCTGAGGAGCAGGACCCTGCAGGGGGCCGCCGGAGAGAGCACAGAGGTCCAGAAGCCATCTCCTTATTGTTATTAATTATTATTAATATCATGTTATTATTAATATTGTTATTATCTAATTATTAATATAGTTGTTATCTTATTATTAATATACTAGTAGTATTACTATAATCTGTATATTAATCTATCATATTACATCATAATATATTAGTTTATTGTATTTTATATACAGTACAGTAAGAGTACAACATGTACCTGTGAGGTGTAGTACAGTAAGAAGTACATGTACTGTGAGGTGTAGTACAGTTAGAAGTACATGTACTGTGAGGTGTAGTACAGTAAGAAGTACATGTACTGTGAGATGTAGTACAGTTAGAAGTACATGTACTGTGAGGTGTAGTACAGTAAGAAGTACATGTACTGTGAGGTGTAGTACAGTTAGAAGTACATGTACTGTGAGGTGTAGTACAGTTAGAAGTACATGTACTGTGAGGTGTAGTACAGTTAGAAGTACATGTACTGTGAGATGTAGTACAGTTAGAAGTACATGTACTGTGAGGTGTAGTACAGTTAGAAGTACATGTACTGTGAGATGTAGTACAGTTAGAAGTACATGTACTGTGAGGTGTAGTACAGTTAGAAGTACATGTACTGTGAGATGTAGTACAGTTAGAAGTACATGTACTGTGAGGTGTAGTACAGTTAGAAGTACATGTACTGTGAGATGTAGTACAGTTAGAAGTACATGTACTGTGAGGTGTAGTACAGTAAGAAGTACATGTACTGTGAGGTGTAGTACAGTAAGAAGTACATGTACTGTGAGGTGTAGTACAGTTAGAAGTACATGTACTGTGAGGTGTAGTACAGTTAGAAGTACATGTACTGTGAGGTGTAGTACAGTTAGAAGTACATGTACTGTGAGGTGTAGTACAGTTAGAAGTACATGTACTGTGAGGTGTAGTACAGTTAGAAGTACATGTACTGTGAGGTGTAGTAGCTCAGTGTGTTTGATTGACAGGTGTCCTCAGCGTGCTGATGAACTGTCAGTGGCAGAGTTTGCTGTGTCGGGTGGAGGCGGGGCTACTCACCATGTTCGGAGAGGAGGAGGAAGAGGAGGAGGAGGAGGTGAAGAGGTCGCCTCAGTACACCGTCCCGCTCCGAGGCTGTGATGTCACCGCCGGCCCCGCCCCCTCCCTCAGGATCACACTGAGCATGCTCAGTGAGCAGCTGGCCGTGCTGGAGGTGAGCAGCTGGTCACCATGGAACTGCTTCACTATCCATTCACCTCTTCATGGTCCTTCTCTCCTTCTCTCTATCTCTCCTTCCTTCCTCCTTCCTTCTCTCTATCTCTCCTTCCTCCCTCCCTCCCTCCTTTCCTCCTTCCTTACCTCCTCCCTCCTCCAGGTGAGCAGTTCAGGTGAGAAGCAGCTCTGGCTGAAGCGTCTGCAGGACGGAGCTCAGCATCACTCAGGTGGAGCTCTCAGGTAAGAGTCTTCTTCTTCTTCTTCTTCTTCTTCTTCTTCTTCTTCTTCTCCTCCTCTGTATTGGTGTCTTTTTCTCCTCAGTGGTCTACAGACTCAGAGGTTTCCCACCTCCAACCCTGACATGTTCGACCCCTTCCATCTGAGTGGAACAGTCCGAGAGCAGCCCATCTACTCCAACACCTCCATCCTGGAGCACATGGTACGCTCCACATTGCACACAGTGACCCTGTAGAGCACATGGTACGCTCCACATTGCACACAGTGACCCTGTAGAGCACATGGTACGCTCCCCATTGCACACAGTGACCCTGTAGAGCACATGGTACGCCCCACATTGAACACAGTGACCCTGTAGAGCACATGGTACGCTCCACATTGCACACAGTGACCCTGTAGAGCACATGGTACGCTCCACATTGCACACAGTGACCCTGTAGAGCACATGGTACGCTCCACATTGCACACAGTGACCCTGTAGAGCACATGGTACGCTCCACATTGCACACAGTGACCCTGTAGAGCACATGGTACGCCCCACATTGCACACAGTGACCCTGTAGAGCACATGGTACGCTCCACATTGCACACAGTGACCCTGTAGAGCACATGGTACGCTCCACATTGCACACAGTGACCCTGTAGAGCACATGGTACGCTCCCCATTGCACACAGTGACCCTGTAGAGCACATGGTACGCCCCACATTGAACACAGTGACCCTGTAGAGCACATGGTACGCTCCACATTGCACACAGTGACCCTGTAGAGCACATGGTACGCTCCACATTGCACACAGTGACCCTGTAGAGCACATGGTACGCTCCACATTGCACACAGTGACCCTGTAGAGCACATGGTACGCTCCACATTGCACACAGTGACCCTGTAGAGCACATGGTACGCCCCACATTGCACACAGTGACCCTGTAGAGCACATGGTACGCTCCACATTGCACACAGTGACCCTGTAGAGCACATGGTACGCTCCACATTGCACACAGTGACCCTGTAGAGCACATGGTACGCCCCACATTGAACACAGTGACCCTGTAGAGCACATGGTACGCTCCACATTGCACACAGTGACCCTGTAGAGCACATGGTACGCTCCACATTGCACACAGTGACCCTGTAGAGCACATGGTACGCTCCACATTGCACACAGTGACCCTGTAGAGCACATGGTACGCTCCACATTGCACACAGTGACCCTGTAGAGCACATGGTACGCCCCACATTGAACACAGTGACCCTGTAGAGCACATGGTACGCTCCACATTGCACACAGTGACCCTGTAGAGCACATGGTACGCTCCACATTGCACACAGTGACCCTGTAGAGCACATGGTACGCTCCACATTGCACACAGTGACCCTGTAGAGCACATGGTACGCTCCACATTGCACACAGTGACCCTGTAGAGCACATGGTACGCCCCACATTGCACACAGTGACCCTGTAGAGCACATGGTACGCTCCACATTGCACACAGTGACCCTGTAGAGCACATGGTACGCTCCACATTGCACACAGTGACCCTGTAGAGCACATGGTACGCTCCACATTGCACACAGTGACCCTGTAGAGCACATGGTACGCCCCACATTGAACACAGTGACCCTGTAGAGCACATGGTACGCCCCACATTGAACACAGTGACCCTGTAGAGCACATGGTACGCTCCACATTGCACACAGTGACCCTGTAGAGCACATGGTACGCTCCACATTGCACACAGTGACCCTGTAGAGCACATGGTACGCTCCACATTGCACACAGTGACCCTGTAGAGCACATGGTACGCTCCACATTGCACACAGTGACCCTGTAGAGCACATGGTACGCTCCACATTGACCACAGTGACCCTGTAGAGCACATGGTACGCTCCACATTGCACACAGTGACCCTGTAGAGCACATGGTACGCTCCACATTGCACACAGTGACCCTGTAGAGCACATGGTACGCCCCACATTGCACACAGTGACCCTGTAGAGCACATGGTACGCTCCACATTGCACACAGTGACCCTGTAGAGCACATGGTACGCTCCACATTGCACACAGTGACCCTGTAGAGCACATGGTACGCTCCACATTGCACACAGTGACCCTGTAGAGCACATGGTACGCTCCACATTGCACACAGTGACCCTGTAGAGCACATGGTACGCTCCACATTGCACACAGTGACCCTGTAGAGCACATGGTACGCTCCACATTGCACACAGTGACCCTGTAGAGCACATGGTACGCTCCACATTGCACACAGTGACCCTGTAGAGCACATGGTACGCTCCACATTGCACACAGTGACCCTGTAGAGCACATGGTACGCTCCACATTGCACACAGTGACCCTGTAGAGCACATGGTACGCTCCACATTGAACACAGTGACCCTGTAGAGTACATGGTACGCTCTACATTGCACACAGTGACCCTGTAGAGTACATGGTACGCCCCACATTGAACACAGTGACCCTCAGGCTCTCAGGTGGATTGATGAAACGAATGACAGAAGCCTGAAAAAGGAGTGACGGACGCGCTGACTTGATTTAAACTTCGATATCAATCAATATTTATTTTAACAAATGATAGAAGATGAAGTACAAGTTACAAATGCAACCTCTAAAGTACGTAGAAGGAAACTGAGAAGACATGAGAACGGAGGCTCTACTGAAAGAGAAATGAATCACTTCAACGACACCAACATCACAGGATGCTACAAAGTATTATGAACACCAGACATCCTGAGTGGACAGTTGACCTTAACACAGACATTACAATTCTTCTTGATTCATAATACATTTTGCCCAGCATTGATTATATGGTAAGAGCATCACTTAAATATATTAAACTCTTATGCAAGGTGGATAAAAGACATGTTTTATTCCCAAAACCTGAGCATCACTATGTCACACTGAGAGGAACACATTCGTACCAACATTAAACTTTAACCTTGCAGAATCTCCCAGAAGCCTCTGCTTCATCTGATTATCTTGGTTTCTCACTTCTCCTCTGAGATGAACTTTGCCTCGTCTACATCTTGCCACGTCGGCACATTTGACTTCCTGCCGGCCTTCACACAGGAAGTACAGCAGGTCAGCTGTCACCCTCTCCTCAGGGTTCCACTTCTGCTTTTCCTATGTCCATTACATTGTGTATGTAATGGACTGAACGATGCTTACGCTTCCTGTGTTGAAGCTGCAATGAACGACCAGGGCTTCACGTTGATTCCACATTCACACTGCAGCTTGTCCAACAGTACGCTCCGATGAGATCATCTGGTATCAATCTGCTGACGAGCGATTATTGATTATGAGAGTTTGTGTTCCAGCTCCACAGCTGCAGCTCGTCCAGAGACTCAAAGACCAGCACCGTGTCCACCAGTGAGTCTGTGTCCATATGTATAGCATATATATATATATATATATATATATATATATATATATATATATATATATATATATAGTCTATCTTCATATCTATAGCATATATTTATATAGTCTGTCTTCATATTTATAGCATACATTTATATATGTATATAGTCTGTCTTCATATTTATAGCATACATTTATATATATATATAGTCTATATTTATAGCATATATTTATATATATATATAGTCTGTCTTCATATGTAGGTATATTTATATATAGTATATATATAGTATATATATATATAGTATATATAGTATATATATATATAGTATATATTTATATATATAGTATATATATATAGTATATATTTACAGGCAGCAGGCCGGTGGACGTGGAGCGATAGTATATATATATATATATATATATATATAGTGTATATATTTATATATATAGTGTATATACATAGTATATATGATTAGTATATATTTATATATATAGTATATATTTACAGGCAGCATGCCGGTGGACGTGGAGCGAGGCGTTCAGAAGCTGGAGCTGACGGGGAGGCGGACGGTGCAGCTGAGGGCGGAGTCAGAGACCAACCTGGCGTCTGCCGGGAGGCAAAACAAGCGCACCTCTTTCCGACAGTCGCTGGCCGTCTGCAGTGAGCGCGCTCAGGTAGAACATTACATTTCATTTAATAGTTAACTCAACTTGTATGTGTATTTATATCATAAGAACTTCATTCATCCAGAGGGGAAATGTTGCAGCAGTTGAACTGAAAAATAGCAAAAAATACAAAATATAAAAATATATAAAGATCAATGAGCTGCAAAATATAAATATACATGTCTTAATTTATATGAAACCATGTAGCACATTACTAATAATAAACATTACATTAATTTAATTAATTAATGAAAATGAATATAAATATATAAACATTCACACATATATTTGAAAATCTTCAGACCGGCCGTTACGGTGAACATGTACTGAAGCTGAGCCAGCTGCTGTTTGACAATCTGCTCACTGGTTTCACTGGTTTCACTGGTCTCTGCTGGTCTCAACTGGTCTCTGCTGGTCCCTACTGGTCCCTGCTGGTCTCTGCTGGTCTCTGCTGGTCCCTGCTGGTCTCTGCTGGTCCCTGCTGGTCCCTGCTGGTCTCTGCTGGTCCCTGCTGGTCCCTGCTGGTCCCTGCTGGTCTCTACTGGTCTCTGCTGGTCTCTACTGGTCCCTACTGGTCCCTGCTGGTCCCTGCTGGTCTCTGCTGGTCCCTGCTGGTCTCTGCTGGTCCCTGCTGGTCCCTGCTGGTCTCTGCTGGTCTCTACTGGTCCCTACTGGTCCCTGCTGGTCCCTGCTGGTCTCTGCTGGTCCCTGCTGGTCTCTGCTGGTCCCTGCTGGTCCCTGCTGGTCTCTGCTGGTCCCTGCTGGTCTCTACTGGTCTCTGCTGGTCTCTACTGGTCTCTGCTGGTCCCTGCTGGTCCCTGCTGGTCCCTGCTGGTCTCTACTGGTCTCTGCTGGTCTCTACTGGTCCCTACTGGTCCCTGCTGGTCCCTGCTGGTCCCTGCTGGTCTCTGCTGGTCCCTGCTGGTCCCTGCTGGTCTCTGCTGGTCTCTGCTGGTCTCTACTGGTCCCTACTGGTCCCTGCTGGTCCCTGCTGGTCCCTGCTGGTCCCTGCTGGTCTCTGCTGGTCTCTACTGGTCTCTACTGGTCTCTACTGGTCCCTGCTGGTCTCTGCTGGTCCCTACTGGTCTCTACTGGTCCCTACTGGTCCCTACTGGTCCCTGCTGGTCCCTGCTGGTCTCTACTGGTCTCTACTGGTCCCTGCTGGTCTCTGCTGGTCCCTGCTGGTCTCTACTGGTCCCTGCTGGTCTCTACTGGTCCCTGCTGGTCTCTACTGGTCCCTGCTGGTCTCTGCTGGTCCCTGCTGGTCTCTGCTGGTCTCTACTGGTCCCTGCTGGTCTCTACTGGTCCCTGCTGGTCTCTACTGGTCCCTGCTGGTCTCTGCTGGTCCCTGCTGGTCTCTGCTGGTCCCTGCTGGTCTCTGCTGGTCCCTGCTGGTCCCTGCTGGTCTCTACTGGTCCCTGCTGGTCTCTGCTGGTCCCTGCTGGTCTCTGCTGGTCCCTGCTGGTCTCTGCTGGTCTCTACTGGTCTCTACTGGTCCCTGCTGGTCCCTGCTGGTCTCTACTGGTCCCTGCTGGTCTCTACTGGTCCCTGCTGGTCTCTGCTGGTCCCTGCTGGTCCCTGCTGGTCTCTGCTGGTCCCTGCTGGTCTCTGCTGGTCTCTACTGGTCCCTGCTGGTCTCTACTGGTCCCTACTGGTCCCTACTGGTCCCTGCTGGTCCCTGCTGGTCTCTACTGGTCTCTACTGGTCCCTGCTGGTCAGGCTGGTTTCCTGAACCCTCTGCTGCGCCGCACGGCCTCGGCTAAGATCTCTCTGAGACGAGCTCCTTCGTCGCTGTTCATCGAACACGGGAAGGTTTTCCAGAGGAGGAAGGTGAGCCGACCTGCTTCCAGGGCCCTGTTTCTCGTACCTGGCTTACTGAGTTAGCGGGCTAATTGTCAGGATAAGATGACGTAGGTCAGGCTTATTCAGTTTCTCGAAGCAAGCTTAGATAAATCACCATAGCAACACAGCCAAAAATGTAAACCAGCTCCCGGGCAGGCTAACTGAAATTCACTGGATAAGCTGGCCACTCCCACCGGACAAAAAGGCAGCTCACTTCCTCATTGATGAAGGAGCGATATTAGTTATATTAGTTTTATTGGGAGAGTTCTTTGAGATCGCCAAGATCCGTCCTCACATCATCATGACTTCCTGTACGTCCTCACATCCTCATGACTTCCTGTACGTCCTCACATCCTCATGACTTCCTGTACGTCCTCACATCCTCATGACTTCCTGTACGTCCTCACATCCTCATGACTTCCTGTACGTCCTCACATCCTCATGACTTCCTGTACGTCCTCACATCCTCATGACTTCCTGTACGTCCTCACATCCTCATGACTTCCTGTACGTCCTCACATCCTCATGACTTCCTGTACGTCCTCACATCCTCATGACTTCCTGTACGTCCTCACATCCTCATGACTTCCTGTACGTCCTCACATCCTCATGACTTCCTGTACGCGGCGCTATAGATTCTGCCTTCAAGGAATCATTTATTTACGAGAGCTTCTGAGCCGCGGACACTGATCACCACAGACGCAGCCGATCACCGTCTCACAGACAGAGACTCTCACCCGCTGCATGCCGCGCTGTTCTTAAGTTTATTTAGCGCTTAAGAAACGTATGGATGTGTTGAAAGCACTCATAATTATATGACAGTGTTATTAGTACACCATACATATCATTATTGTAGAACGTGATTAAGGTGGACTCGTGATAAGAATACAGAGAATCACACACAATTTATTTTTACTGCTTCAATTGATTGAATTTCTGATTATGAATAATACATATATACTGATCCGCCCATACACATATTCAAACTCCTAGTTATATAGAAATATACACATACATGTATATACATATAGTACATGATTCATACGCGCATACAGTACATATATCCTCATAAGTATATATTTATTCGTAAATATAATCTGATTGATCTGGGTGATGAAGCACTTAAAATTTGCGGATACATTTTCCCAACACTGACATTTAACTTGTCTGATATATTTGCGGCGCTTATGTCTCGCAGCGGGGCGGAGTTAAGCTGCGTTCACGGCAACAATGTTACAAAAACGTTGGAATATTCACAACGCGTTTGCTGTGAATGATTAAGGTATTGACTTCCTCATATGTCTTCATGATCATCTCCTGCTTCTCATCGGAGAAATAAAAAGAGGTTCCTCTGAGTTTATTTGCTATTGTACTGTTAGAAGATCGTGGTGTCAGTGCTCGATTATTATCCCTTCTGAAGAGGAACGGACACGCGCATTTATCCAGAGGATTGACGACTGGCTAGAATTAACGAGACCGTTTCAGCGCGGATCAGCCGTGAAGAAACCCAGATAGCCTGATGTCAATCATCTCGCTAATTTAAGCTGGAGATTAGGACATTTGCCTGACTTTGTTTAGCCAGGTATGAAAAATAGGGCCCTGGTTCCAGACTCTCTGGTTTAGGGTTCACAGATCATTCACGCCCCGATTCATTCAGTCATTTAACATTTAACGTGTGCGTAGCTTTCAGAAAGGCTGATCTACAGTCACCATTCAGTCTTTCTGTTTCTGACTTCACAGGAATGGGAAACCAAAGCTGCTGCTTGACACCATCCATCATCATCATCCTCATCCTCTTCATCACCATCTCCTCTCCACTGAAGAAACCTCTGAAATCCAACATGGACTTGATCTAAACTAAACTCTGTTTTGAGATTATGTTGCATTCGTGCCGAGCAATGACCTCAGATCACCAAACATGTCACCAAAGTCAATGGAGGTAAAGGTGCATAAACTATTTTTAGACCATTTCAGCTTGTGGCCTTCATCATAAAACACAGTTTAGTTTGGCAATTTAGACCGTCGCCATCTTTGTTTTTGATCGACTTATCTTTGTTTTTGATCGTCGCCATCTTTGTTTTTGATCGTCTTTGTTTTTGATCGTCGCCATCTTTGTTTTCGATCATCTTTGTTTTTGATCGTCGCCATCTTTGTTTTGATCATCTTAGCTTTGTTTTGATCATCGCCATCTTTGTTTTTGATCGTCTTATCTTTGTTTTTGATCGTCGCCATCTTTGTTTTTGATCGACTTATCTTTGTTTTTGATCGTCGCCATCATTGTTTTGATCATCGCCATCTTTGTTTTTGATCGTCTTATCTTTGTTTTTGATCGTCGCCATCTTTGTTTTGATCGTCTTATCTTTGTTTTTGATCGTCGCCATCTTTGTTTTGATCGTCTTATCTTTGTTTTTGATCTTCACCATCTTCTTTTGATCATCTTATCTTTGTTTTTGATTGTCGCCATCATTGTTTTGATCATCGCCATCTTTGTTTTTGATCGTCGCCATCTTTGTTTTGATCGTCTTATCTTTGTTTTTGATCTTCACCATCTTCTTTTGATCATCTTATCTTTGTTTTTGATTGTCGCCATCATTGTTTTGATCATCGCCATCTTTGTTTTTGATCGTCTTATCTTTGTTTTTTGATCGTCACCATCTTTGTTTTTGATCGTCTTATCTTTGTTTTTGATCGTCTTATCTTTGTTTTTTGATCGTCTCCATCTTTGTTTTTGATCGTCTTATCTTTGTTTTGATCGTGTTATCTCTGGGTTTATCTCAAGTCTCTTAATTGCATCCCCGTTTCCCTCACTTTAGTCTTTTTCGTGTGTCTTAGTCCCTCCCACCAGGAATGCATGGATAGACGCAAGGAAACCATGCGAGGAGAGAAGACACAAGGAGAGAGGAGACGAGGAAACATGTTTTAAGAGACATGAGACGTCCTTTCCTCTGAAGCGTCACGTGAAGCGACGTCGATTTCTGATGACTGGAGCCGCTGCTCACAGCTGTCAGTCGCTTTAACAGCTGGAGAGACTTTGAGGAGTTTGCGTCTATAAACATCATCAGTGTAACGGAGTTGTTTTCTGGTCTGGACAGCTTTTAGCCAACATTCCAATAGAAATCCACTTAAAATATTTATAAAAATGATCGTATGTTGTTTTCAGTTGATTTAATGGTGTTAAACTACTACTTATATTAATAAAGACACCGTTATCATCACTGTGTTAATATTAATGAAGAAACAGTTATCATCAGTGTCAGAGTGGAGATGTTTTCTCTGTTACCTGTTAAACAAACTGCATTGAGTATTTATACACAGTGTGTGTATTTATACACAGTGTGTGTATTGTGTGGCAGTGCCGGAATGCGTTTGTCTTATTTATTAATTATTTACGGCTGTATGTTTTGAAAATTTGATTGTGACATCATTATAAAATAACCCACAATATGATTATGGTTTCTCTTCAACACTGGAATTATTTTTTTAGGCTGAAAGTCTCAGGTTAAACTTAAATTAAATAACTCATCAAACCGACACTCAGGAGGATCAGCCTCACGAGACTGAATGAAAGATACATGTTGTAAAGTATTTTAACCAGATGGAGAATAAGAACACAGATATAATATATAACTTGAGTTTAATCTGTGATCGTCTCTGGTATGAAACTCCAGCATCAGTCCGCTCAGCTGCAGCGTCCAATCACAAAACAGATGAACAGTGAGGGGGCGTGTCCAGCGTTAAAACACTTCCTGGAAGCCTGCTCTCGGGGCTCCTCGATCATGACTCCTCCTCCTCCTCGCTCCTCCGAGCTGAATAAGAGCTTTGAGACGGCCGTCAAGATGGCGGCGCAGAACCACTTCCTGTTCAATGGAGGAAACGACAATTAAGAGACTTGGGATGCGCACACACACGCACACACACACACACTACCTGTTCCCTGAAAGTACATATATATATATATATACACACACTACCGTTCAAAAGTTTGGGGTCACACAGACACATTTTCAGTTTCTTCGCAGTTTCCAGCATGGAATATTTCATCTCTAGGAACAAGAACAGACTGGCGAGTTTCACATGAAAGTTCTCTTTTTCTGGCCATTTTGAGAGTATAATGAACACACACATGTGATGCTCCAGACTAGCTCAAAGGAAGGACAGTTTTATAGCTTCTCTCACAGCAGAACTGTTTTCACTGTGCTAACATAATTGCACAAGGGTTTTCTAATCATCCATCAATTCAATTCAATTCATTTTATTTTATATAGCCCAACATCACAAATACAAGTTTGCCTCGGAGGGCTTTACAATCTATACACATAACATCTTGTCCCGGGACCTCACATCGGATCAGGAAAAACTCCCCTAGAAAGATAGTAAAAACCCTTTCACAGGGAAAAAAGGGAAGAAACCTGAGGGAGAGCAACAGAGGAGGATCCCTCTCCCCGGATGGACAGAAGCAATAGATGTCATGTGGCCAGAATGAATAGCGTAGTTACAGCACATTCAATGAATATGACAGAAATTATTCATATAATGAGTAGTAGGCATGGTCCATGATCCTGATAATCCATGAAGCAGAAGGCGGTAGAGAGGAGGGGGGCATCAGCAGGGCCATGGCAGCAGGCAGGACCGGTTCCAGGCCGGTTCCATCAGCAGGGCCATGGAAGCAGGCAGGACCGGTTCCAGGCAGCCATGAATCCATGGAAAAAGAAAGTAGAGTTAGTAATGTGCAATGAAGAGACAATAGTTTATCCAGACGGAGAGAAAGAAGAGGAGAGGAGGAGTGAAAGAGGAAGAGAAGAGGAGAGGAGGAGTGAAAGAGGAAGAGAAGCGAAAGAGGAAGAGAAGAGGAGGAGTGAAAGAGGAAGAGAAGCGAAAGAGGAAGAGAAGAGGAGCTCAGTGTATCCTAAGATGTCCCCCAGCAGTCTAGGCCTATAGCAGCATATCTAGGGGCTGGACCAGGGCAAACCTGAGCCAGCCCTAACTATAAGCCTGAAACAGCCCTAACTATAAGCGCTATCAAAGAGGAAAGTCTTAAGTCTACTCTTAAATGAGGTGACTGTGTCTGCCCCCCGGACTGAAAGTGGAAGCTGATTCCACAGAAGAGGAGCCCGATAACTGAAAGCTCTAGCCCCCAACCTACTTTTTAAGACTCTGGGAACCACAAGTAACCCTGCATCCAGTGAGCGTAACGCTCTAGTGGGGTAACATGGCACTATAAGCTCTTTAAGATATGATGGTGCATCACCAGTTAAGGCTTTATAGGTGAGGAGAAGGATTTTAAATATGATTCTCGATCTTACAGGAAGCCAGTGGAGAGCAGCTAGTACAGGAGTAATGTGATCTCTCTTCCGAGTCCTTGTTAGTACACGAGCTGCAGCATTCTGGATCAGCTGGAGAGACCCAAGGGACTTTCCGGAGCAGCCTGATAATACGGAGTTACAGTAATCCAGTCTTGAAGTAACAAATGCGTGGATCAATGTTTCTGCATCGCTTTGAGACAGGATGTGCCGGATCTTTGAGATGTTCCGTAGGTGAAAAAAGGCAGTCCTTGAGATCTGTTTCACGTGGGAGCCAAAGGATAGGTCCTGGTCAAAAATAACTCAGAGATTCCTTACGGTGGTGGTGGATGCCAGAGCGATGCCATCCAGGGAAACCATATCGTCAGATAGTTGATTTCTGAGGTGTTCTGGGCCGAGTAGAATAACTTCAGTCTTGTCAGAGTTCAGCAACAGGAAGTTGCAGGTCATCCAGGTCTTGATGTCTTTAAGACACGCTTGAAGTTTAGCGACCTGGTGGATTTCATCTGGCTTGATTGACAGATATAGTTGAGTATCATCGGCATAACAGTGAAAGTTTATGGAGTGTTTTCTGATAATATTGCCTAAGGGAAGCATATATAAGGTGAATAAAATTGGTCCAAGCACAGAACCTTGTGGAACTCCATGACGAACGGCGGTGGTCGTCGAGGCCTCATCGTTTACAAATACAAACTGAGATCTATCTGATAAATACGACTTAAACCAGCTTAATGCTGTACCTTTAATACCAATCGACTGGTCTAGTCTCTGTAATAAGATGTCATGGTCAATGGTGTCGAATGCTGCACTAAGGTCTAACAGGACAAGTACAGAGACAAGTCCTTTATCAGCACTAAGGTCTAACAAGACCAGAACAGAGACAAGTCCTTTATCAGCACTAAGGTCTAACAGGACAAGAACAGAGACAAGTCCCCTATCTGATGCAACTAGAAGGTCATTAGTAATTGTCACTAGTGCTGTCTCTGTGCTATGATGCTTTCTAAATCCTGACTGAAACTCCTCAAATAAACTATTGTTATGTAAAAAGTCACACAACTGATTTGCGACTACCTTCTCCAGTATCTTAGAGAGGAAGGGAAGGTTAGAGATAGGTCTGTAGTTAGCCAACACCTCTGGATCCAGGGTGGGCTTTTTAAGAAGAGGTTTAATTACAGCTACTTTAAAAGACTGTGGTACATGACCCATTAGTAAAGACCCATTGATAATATCTAGTAGAGAGGTGCTAATTAAAGGTAAAACTTCCTTAAACAGCTTAGTTGGAACAGGGTCTAGGAGACTGGTAGAAGATTTAGAAGTAGAAACCATTGAAGACAGTTGGTCGAGGTTGATGGTAAAAAATCAATCCAGACGCACAACAGGGCCCACAGCCTCCTCCATGGCCATCCCACCTGAGGATGGACCGGCAGTAGTCGAGGGCAGGAGATCACCGATCCTGTCTCTAATAGCCAGAATCTTATAATTGAAGAAGTTCATAAAGTCATTACTACTGAGGTCTATAGGAATACACGGATCCACCGAGCTATGACTCTCAGCCAGCCTGGCCACAGTGCTAAAGAGAAACCTAGGGTTGCTCTTGTTTTTCTCTATTAGTGATGAGTAGTAGGCTCCTCTGGCATTACGGAGGGCCTTCTTATATGTTCTCAGACTATCCCGCCAAACCAACCGGGACTCCTCCAGACCGTTGGAGCGCCATATGCCCTCAAGCTTCCTGATGCTTGCTTCAATATGCGGGTCTGAGGGTTGTACCATGGAGCGAGCCTCCTTTGCTTAATGATCCTCTTTTTTAGAGGGGCTATCGAGTCCAGTGTCACTCTCAGTGAGCCAGTAGCACCATCGACGAGCTGATCAATCTGGGAGGGAGTAAAGTTAGCACAGGAGTCCTGTTATATTGAGACATGGTAATGAATCAAATACAGAAGGAATCGCTTCCTTAAATCTAGCAACAGCACCGTCAGTTAGACATCTGGTGTAAAAACTCTTGCCTAACGCTGTACAATCTGGTAGCATAAACTCAAAAGTTATAAGGCAATGGTCTGATAAAAGAGGGTTCTGTGGAAACACTACTAAATGCTCCACATCAATGCCATATGTAAGAACAAGGTGGAGGGTGTGGTTAAAGCAGTGAGTCGGTTCCTGTACTCTCTGACAGAAGCCAATCGAATCCAACAATAAGCTAAATGCAACACTAAGGCTATCATTGCTAACATCCACATGAATATTAAAATCACCTACAATAATAACCTTATCAGTCTTAAGGACCAAACTTGACAAAAACTCTGAAAGTTCAGATATAAATTCGGAGTACAAACCTGGTGCCCGGTATACCACCACAAACAGAATGGGCTGTACTGTTTTCCAGGTTGGATGTGAAATACTAAGAACGAGGCTTTCAAATGAGTTGCAGTTCAATCCAGGTTTAGGACCCATCAGCAGACCCGAGTCAAAGATGGCAGCTACTCCACCTCCTCGGCCGGTGTCTCGAGGAATGTGCATATTAACATGACTTGGAGGAGTAGATTCATTTAGGCTGACATATTCCTCATGTCTCAGCCAGGTTTCAGTAAGACAAAATACATCAATATGGTTGTCAGATATTAATTCATTTACTAATACAGCTTTAGAAGACAAAGATCTAATATTTAGGAGTCCACATTTAATTATCCTATCGTGTTGCACTATTGCAGTAGTGGTGTTAACCCTTATGAGGTTGTTTTCTATAACTCCTCTTTTGGTTACTTTTGATTTAATTAATGTAAGTGGCCGTGGGACAGACACAGTCTCTATAGAGTTAAAGATGGGCAGCTGCCCTAAAGAAAATGCAGGATCAGAATCAGTCTTCTATGCGATGAGAAAACACAATGTACCATTAGAACACTGAGTGATAGTTGCTGGAAATGGGCCTCTATACACCTATGTAGATATTTCATTAAAAACCAGACGTTTCCACCTAGAATAGTCATTTACCAAATTAACAATGTATAGAGTATTTATGATTCATTTAATGTTATCTTCATTGAACAAAACAGTGCTTTTCTTTGAAAAATAAGGACATTTCTAAGTGACCCCAAACTTTTGAACAGTAGTGTATATATATATATATATATATATATATATATATATATATATATATATATATATATATATATATATATATATATACATACATATATATATATATATATATACACACACATATATATATATATATATATATAAATAAATATATTTATATATAATTCAAACATGGATATATATATATATATATATATATATATATATATATATATAAATACATTAAAAAAATATATGTATATAATTAAAACATGTATATATATAAATACATATATATATATATATAAATACATATATTTATATATGTATATATATAATATATATATATATATATATATATATGTATATATATATATATAATATATATATATACATATATATATATATATATATATACACATACATAAAATATATAAATATATATATATATATATATATATATATATATAAATAAGTACATACAAAATATGAATATATATATATATATAAATAAATATATTTTTATTTTAGGTTGAACTGAGGAAAAAGT
This sequence comes from Myoxocephalus aenaeus, assembly GCA_038501785.1. Lineage (NCBI taxonomy): Eukaryota > Metazoa > Chordata > Actinopteri > Perciformes > Cottidae > Myoxocephalus > Myoxocephalus aenaeus. The sequence continues at coordinate 680,111 of JBAMJR010000147.1, read as the reverse complement.
ATTAAAATATTAAAAGTATAATTTAAATGTAAACGTGATGCCTTCAGTGTCTCAGACCACGTGGCATGCTGCACCCTCCGCTTCCGCTGTTCCAGCGCAGAGGATTGTGGGAGCATCCCTCCTCCTCCTCGTCCTCCTCCTCCTCATCCCTTCCAGGCTGGAGCCGCTGGTCCCTCTGAAGGGCCTTCAACAGGAGACATGGGGGACGGGAACGCAGCAGACCAGGTGAGCTCCTCCACCCGGGGAACGCGCACCCTGAGCCGGCCACAGGGCGGCTGCGACCCCCTCACACACCGGAGCTTCCTCTGCCTCCGAACCCCGAACATGTAATCAGTGTTTTCTGCTCGATAGTTCCGCTAACAGGTTGTTGACTCAAAGGGCTGTAAAGTATAACTTTTAACTTTTAACTAGACGGCACTGTTCCGGCAGCTTGTGCAGGAAGTTACACAAAAACACCCAAAACACAAAAATCAGCATTTAAGTGTAATTAGTCAGCATGTAAGTGTAATTACGTGTACGCCGAAGTGAGGACGGGCTCCTAATGGTGCGTTCAGGGCCTTCGGTTGTTTCCCAGCGGTAAAGCACGTCGGCCAGGAAGCAGGGGAACGTTAAACTGGCGGCTTTGTAAACGGAGTCTGGTGTGGCGTTCACGTCACGTTACAGAAACGGGAATAATCAGGCGTTAAACTTCTCGGAGATCAAGATACAAAACGTGTAGATTGGTAAACATGGGAAGAAGTCTGCTCGGTCACACGTTGCCGAGGAGAGGAGCTGGTGTCCGCCATGAAGCTGATCGGGATATCGATTACCTGCCGGGAGTTCCAATGCTGCGGTCTCTCCACGGAGTCTGGCGGGACCGGACTATTACACAAGACCCTGAAGTAAACCAACATAAGAAGTATTCTACTTTAATATATTTATAACACGTACATAAGAAGTATTCTATTTCAATATATTTATATAACAAACATAAGAAGTATTCTACTTTAATATATTTATATAACCAACATAAGAAGTATTCTACTTTAATATATTTATATGACACGAACATGAGAAGTATTCTACTTTAATATATTTATATAACAAACATAAGAAGTATTCTACTTTAATATATTTATAACACGTACATAAGAAGTATTCTACTTTAATATATTTATAACACGTACATAAGAAGTATTCTACTTTAATATATTTATATAACAAACATAAGAAGTATTCTACTTTAATATATTTATAACACGTACATAAGAAGTATTCTACTTTAATATATTTATAACACGTACATAAGAAGTATTCTATTTCAATATATTTATATAACAAACATAAGAAGTATTCTACTTTAATATATTTATATAACCAACATAAGAAGTATTCTACTTTAATATATTTATATGACACGAACATAAGAAGTATTCTACTTTAATATATTTATATGACACGAACATGAGAAGTATTCTACTTTAATATATTTATATAACAAACATAAGAAGTATTCTACTTTAATATATTTATAACACGTACATAAGAAGTATTCTACTTTAATATATTTATAACACGTACATAAGAAGTATTCTACTTTAATATATTTATATGTCCTTCGCTGCCGACGCAGCGAAGGACGCTGCGAATGAAAGACGACCTGATGAGTGAGTTTCTGTTGTTATGGAGGTTGATCCACTTTACCTAAAGATTTGATCACTAGATAAGTTTCTCCAGAGAATAATACATCACATCCACCGTGTGTATAAGAGCTTAAAGTCCTGTCTGTAAGGACACTGCTCCAGGATCAGATCCATTACATCACATCCACCGTGTGTATAAGAGCTTAAAGTCCTGTCTGTAAGGACACTGCTCCAGGATCAGATCCATTACATCACATCCACCGTGTGTATAAGAGCTTAAAGTCATGTCTGTAAGGACACTGCTCCAGGATCAGATCCATTACATCACATCCACCGTGTGTATAAGAGCTTAAAGTCCTGTCTGTAAGGACACTGCTCCAGGATCAGATCCATTACATCACATCCACCGTGTGTATAAGAGCTTAAAGTCATGTCTGTAAGGACACTGCTCCAGGATCAGATCCATTACATCACATCCACCGTGTGTATAAGAGCTTAAAGTCCTGTCTGTGAGGACACTGCTCCAGGATCAGATCCATTACATCACATCCACCGTGTGTATAAGAGCTTAAAGTCCTGTCTGTAAGGACACTGCTCCAGGATCAGATCCAACATCAGAGTGTCTCCAGGCCTCATGTCAGCTGGACTTTGTGTTTGACCCGAGTCCTTCAGGTTGATGGTATGTTGGTGACAACAGGAGACGTTCAGATGTTTCTTCTACTTCTTCATGGTCATGTGAACTTCTGGCTATTTGATTGGTTCACACTCTCTGACTGTAAACTTTTAGAACCTGCTGCTCAGAAAATGGTCCAACATGTATGTTAGAAATCATTCTAGAAGGATGTGATTGATGAACGTGTTTCACCAAATCTTCATTCAAAATAACACATTTATGAATAAATACACATCAATGTGACATTGGGTCTCATCAGTGAGACTTGCATGTGATCCAGGTTGCTGCTGCTTCTTTACATCTTTCTGAACTGATCTCATCTTTATCTCTTTAGGAGGTTAGTCACTCAATAAGCGTTCTTCTCTGTACTTCTCTGTACTTCTCGTGGACTCGTCATGAAACGTCGACGTGAAACGTCATCAGTCGCGGCCCAAGTACTGTTCCAATTCAAAAGTCCGCTTTTCGCCAAGCACGGTGAAAATGCCCGAATTTGACTTGATCCTCCCATTTTACCGGGGATGCATCAGAGCAGACTTGAGCGTACTCGACAGCCAATATCCCAGAATGCATTTCGGACCAGCAAACGGGGAACAATGGCCGATGACAGAACTCATAGCTGAAAGTTGACATTTTTTTAATACTACCGTTGTTGAGTCACAAAATGTAATTTTGGGATATTTTCAGGCGAGAAGTTAGTTGTTTAAGCATCAAATCTGTGGTCGGTTTGTCAAAAATCAGCTTAATTAAAAAGATACGCCGACGAGTTGAGGTCCTGCTGAGGGACCGTCAGCGCTGTGCTGCCCGACAAGAGGAGCCTCATCTCGGCTGGACTTTTTGAAATGATCCGCTGGCTCCGATGTCTCCATATCGAATAAACATGAGATATAAATCGGTTTCGAGGATCTAACAAGCAATCTTTATTATTTATTCAGTCACATTAAATCAGTTTGACTGAGGGAAAGGTTAAGATTTATAACTTAAGATTTTAATTTAACTTTTACTTTGAACTACAATCTTATTACTTTTGACAGAATTGTTTGCAATTATATGTGTATCTATATAAATACATAAATATATATAAAATACATATTTATAAACATAGTATGTATACAATTATATGTGTATCTATATAAGTATATAAATACATATTTATAAACAATATATATACAAGGATATGTGTATCTGTGTATATATATAATATATAATATTTTTGAATCATCGCGGCAGAGGTCCTTTTCGGCGTCAATAAATTAATGTGTTTATTCGGAAAAAAAATACCGCGATATACCGTGAAACCGTCAGAATCTTACAAAATACCGTGATATGAATTTTTGGCCATACCGCCCAGCCCTACCCACGACCCTAAACAGGATAAGCGGTTCGGATAATGGATGGATGGATAAAGAAAGAACAATGATTTTTATAAATATAATGTTAATGTTTCTCAAGTAGTTTCACCAGAAGTTTGTAATCTGAGTTCACATCATCAGTGAAAAGTGCAGGCGTGTCTGAACTGGTGTGAGAGGTTGGATAAACATGAGTTGTTTTTGAACTGTTACCACTCTGAATGTTCACAACACAACATCTTAACAACCCTGACACACTTGGTTCACTAGTGGAGTCCTGGTGGCTCAGGTCATGTCTCAACTGGCCCAGAGGACCAACCCGTCCTAGATGAATCTGGCCTGTGTGTCTGATGGTGTAGTAACTGTGAGAATGCTATAATACCTGTACAATGAATGTAGTAGACTGTAGATAATTCACAGCATGTTAGTCATCTCATGATTCTCCTGTTATACCTCAGGAAACATGCACATGCCCGTAGTTAATCCTGCATTACGCAATCAAGCACTCATTAATATTCTTCTTTAAGAGACTGATTGTCAGTAAATATGTACGGCATGATTCATATTCTTTCATTACAGGATTTTAAAATGTAAGAATTGTAAATTCATGAAATTATATCTTTTGTATCTTGACAGAGAGGGCAGATGGAGAAACCTACGACTAAAATTGACTTCATCAGCACTTTGGAGGATTTAGGAGCCGAGGAGTTTAAAAGATTCAAGTGGTACCTGCAGCTGGAGGTCCTAGAAGGCTTCCCAGCAATCCCAAAGAGTCGACTGGAGGGTGCAGACCGGATGGAAACTGTGGATCAGATGTTGGGGAACTACAGCATACACACTATTAAAGTGATCCGGATAGTTTTAAAGCAGATACATCGGAATGATCTAGTGGAGAAGTTACCAAAAACCATCTCAGAACCTGAAGGTAAGTCATGGTATGAAGATCAAAGTGTCATATTACAAAGACTTCAACAAACATTAGCAAAGCACGAAATGTCTCAATTTGATCCTCAGAGATAGACTCATGTCTTGTGCTGCTCCTTCTAGACCAAGCTACCAAACAAGGACATGACATGACAAAGAGAAGAAAAACAACAATACAAAGGCAGACAATCCTGTGTTTGTTGCCTTTAATGTTTAAGAGTAGTGTAAGCGACGTGGGTGTATCAGTAGGAATAAATCAGTCCAACACGTTCTGGGTTTTCCTCATAACTTTAGTTCAACTCCACATTCCAGCCGCACCGCCAAGTCCACGTCTTCTCTACTCTCCCCCTCCTCTTCTTCTTCTACCCTCACTTTACCCTCTCACCTCCAAACACCCGAACAGCGTCGATTAGTGGTCATAACTAATGCATGTAATTAAGTTTACATCATACAATTTCACTGGAGTGACTGTGAGATACTGTTGCACGTCTTTAATTCCCTCTGAACTTAAGTAATACACCTTCTGGTTATTTGGAGACCACAGAGTTCATGGACACATGAAGCACAACATGTCAGTTGTTGTTAAATGATATTAACCCTTCTGAACCGCAGAACCCCCAAAAATCACTTTTATAACATATTGTGATCATAACTATGAACATCCAGCATGATACGAGCCAGATTCCCGAAAAATGCCTCCTTGAGCGGTCCCCGAGTTTTTCAAACTTTTTGGTTCAGGGCCTTAACAACAGCCCACATACTAATAAGGCACCTTTTTGGAAAAGGTGCCTTATTGCTGTGTGACGTGGTTTTAGAAATGTGGGCCAACCATGAAGGCTTCAGGAGTTAGAAACATATGCGCATGACGTGATACTGTTCGCCGCTAAACAATTCCAGTAATGTGGAAAACTTCTTGTTTAGTTCCTATCCCAAAGGCAAACAGTGTGAGGAGTCATAGTCTCACTAACCTGAGACCTATAGTCCTGACGTCGCACATAATGAAATGTTTTGAAAGGGTTGTCCTGGGTCACCTGAGTGACAGGTCTCAGTCTTCCAGGATCCCTTGCAGTTTCAATACAGGAAGGGTGTAGGGTAGACGATGCACTACTTCATGCTCTACAGTATTTATAGTCATCTTGAAACCGCTGCCAGTTCTGTTAGGATCATGTTTTTTGACCTTTTTATTTGTTTTAAACCATACATCTCTTCTCACACGCAGTATTGTAGCAATTTAGATGAAGTTAAACAACCCTGTGGTTGCAGAGATTATTAAGGTGCCGTTTTTAAAAGCTTTTTTTTTTGGTCAAAAAATGAGGCGCTGGGGGGGCTTGGGTCATTTTACAATCATGAACATATTCAGAGCCTTTAGTTATCAAATGAGATGAAGAAATTTCATTAATACACAAATGTGTCCACTTGTGAGAAATGACTCTCATTCACTAACAACTCCTCATTGATTTTAATCTTTGTTTTATTCACACAGAGATTCTTACTGCGTGTCAGCGGGAACTCAAAACTAACCTGAAGAACACGTTCCAGTGTGTGTTTGAGGGGATCCCTAAAGCAGGAAACCCAACCCTCCTGAACCAGATCTACACAGAGCTCTACATCACAGAGGGAGGGACTGCAGAGGTCAATGATGAACATGAGGTCAGACAGATTGAAGCAGCATCCAGGAAACCACACAGACCAGAAACCACCATCAGACAAGAAGACTTCTTTAAAGCCTCACCTGGAGGAGAGGAACCAATCAGAACAGTGATGACAAAGGGAGTGGCCGGCATCGGGAAAACAGTCTTAACACAGAAGTTCACTCTGGACTGGGCTGAAGACAAAGCCAACCAGGACATCCAGTTCACGTTTCCATTCCCTTTCAGAGAGCTGAATGTGCTGAAAGAGAAGAAGTTCAGCTTGGTGGAACTTGTTCATCGCTTCTTCACTGAAACCAAAGAAGCAGGAATCTGCAGGTTTAAAGAGTTCCAGGTTCTGTTCATCTTTGACGGTCTGGATGAGTGTCGACTTCTTCTGGACTTCCACAACAATGATCTCCTGACTGATGTCACAGAGTCCACCTCAGTGGATGTGCTGCTGACAAACCTCATCAGGGGGAAACTGCTTCCCTCTGCTCGCCTCTGGATAACCACACGACCTGCAGCAGCCAATCAGATCCCTCCTGACTGTGTTGACTTGGTGACAGAGGTCAGAGGGTTCACTGACCCACAGAAGGAGAAGTACTTCAGCAAGAGGTTCAGAGATGAGGAGCAGGCCAGCAGGATCATCTCCCACATCAAGACCTCACGAAGCCTCCACATCATGTGCCACATCCCAGTCTTCTGCTGGATCACTGCTACAGTTCTGGAGGTCATGTTGAAGACCACAGAGGGAGGAAAGCTGCCCAAGACCCTGACTGAGCTGTACATCCACTTTCTGGTGGTTCAGGCCAAACTGAAGAATGTCAAGTATGATGGAGGAGCTGAGACAGATCCACACTGGAGTCCAAAGAGCAGGAAGATGACTGAGTCTCTGGGAAAACTGGCTTTTGATCAGCTGCAGAAAGGGAACCTGATCTTCTATGAATCCGACCTGACAGAGTGTGGCATCGATCCCACAGCAGCCTCAATGTACTCAGGAGTGTTCACACAGATCTTTAGAGAGGAGAGAGGACTGTACCAGAACACAGTGTTCTGCTTCGTCCATCTGAGTGTTCAGGAGTTTCTGGCTGCTCTTCATGTCCATCTGACTTCCATCAACTCTGATGTCAACCTGATGGCACATCTCTACCAGAGTGCTGTGGACAAGGCCTTACAGAGTCCTAATGGACACCTGGACTTGTTCCTCCGCTTCCTCCTGGGTCTTTCACTGGAGACCAATCAGACTCTCCTACGAGGTCTGCTGAGAGAGACAGGAAGTAGCTCACAGATCAATCAGGAAACAGCTGAGTACATCAAGAAGAAGATCAATGAGGATGTATCTCCAGAGAAAAGCATCAATCTGTTCCACTGTCTGAATGAACTGAATGATAGTTCTCTAGTGGAGGAGATCCAACAGTCTGTGATGTTACGACGTCTCGCCACAGATGAACAGTCTCCTGCTCAGTGGTCAGCTCTGGTCTTAATCTTACTGTCATCAGGAGAAGATCTGGATGTGTTTGACCTGAGTAAATACTCTCGTTCAGAGGAGCCTCTTCTGAGGCTGATGCCAGTGGTCAAAGCCTCCAAAAAAGCTGTGTAGGTGAACACATTATGGATACATTAACATTACAAAATGTGTTTGATATTTTACTTTGATTAAACATTTTGTTTGTATTAATCCCTGTTCCTCCCCTAGGATGAGTTGGTGTAACCTCTCAAAAAAAAAGCTGTGGAGCTCTGTCCTCAGTCCTCAGCTCCCAGTCCTCCAGTCTGAAACAGCTGGACCTGAGTAACAACAAGCTGCAGGATTCAGGAGTGAAGTTTCTCTCTGCTGGGCTGGAGAGTCCACACTGTACACTGGAGACTCTCAGGTCAGGATCAGGTGATTTACCTCAAAGATGACAAAGTGGTGTAAGTATCTGATCTACTGAGTTCATGCTGGTGTTCCCAACATGTTGCTGTGGCAGAACAATGTCTACTGGTGTCTCTTGATATGCTTTTGGACATAATGCTGTGAACTGAATGCTCAACTGGCCACTATCCTGCTGGGGATCAAAGTGTTGGAGGTCTTGTCCAACCAACATGAACATCCTTTGGCCCTCCTGCTTTCAGGGAACCAGGACGCTTTAAGTCCTGCTTTTAGTTTGTTAGAGCTTCTACTGCACTGGAAGAACTCATTTCACTGGAATCAGGATTTAAATGTGTTTATAGTGACATGATTTTAACAAAATGTCTGTTTACAATAGAAGATGAAACCAAAATGAAAGCCACTCAAGTTTATGATGAAAATAATGATTCATTGTGTATCTTATAAGCAGTGTTGTATAAAGTACCCAAAAGCCATACTTGAGTAAAAGTAAAGATACCTTACTGGAAAATTACTCCAGTAAAAGTAAAAGTCACCTAATAAAATACTACTTGAGTAAAAGTCTTAAAGTATCTGATATTTTCTGTACTTAAGTATCAAAAGTATTTTTCTGATATAAAATGTACTTAAGTATTGAAAGTAAAAGTACAAGTACATGCTTTTAATAAAAAAGCAATGGGTCCGAATTTTGAGAAGTGCTGTGGCCACCGTGACCAAGGACCAGGAGTTGTGTTGATAAAATAACTGGGTTGGCTGTGATCCATCCATATATATTATGTTCAACATAATATATTGTACCTAAGTATAATTTTGCATCTACTATGAACTTATCATCATAATTCTCCAAAAAGCAATATGACACTATGAAGGAGTTGTAACAGTGCAGTATGCTCATTCCGCCCGGAAAAGAAAGAATTAATGAAAAATGTAAGTTAAATTAAAAAAATCAAGTCCGTAAAAATGTTTTATTGTGAAAAATGACCAGATACATCCGTCTGTGGTAACCTCAGACGGAACCTCTTGACACATGTCAATATGTTACGTTACCCTAAAAATGAAACTTAAATCTGTTTCAACTCTGCCGGTGTTCTGGATTAAAACCAAGGCAGAGTATCCTGAGATCGCCAAAAAAGCATGAAAACCTGCTTCCATTCCAACATCCTCTTTGTGCAGCGCGTTATAAGTTAAGCAGTAGACTGGACTAAAGGTTTAGTTAGGAGTAGACTGGACATAACGAACACACGTCAGGTGTCGTTGTCTCCTGTCTCTCCGAGGTCGGACCCGGTCGGTGACAATATTGTCTTCACGTAACCGGTCTGTGGCGCATAAAGGTTCGGGAGCGCTGGACGAGAGGATGTAGAGGGAAAATGCAGAATATTGTGATTCGCAAAACCTGCTTGGTGGAGTCTGTGTTCCACCACAGTCCCGGATGTGTTTTTTTCTTTTTCTTTCTAGAGATAGATTTGATTTTGTAGCGAGTAACGAAGGTTTCAGGGGAAATGTATCGGAGTAAAAGTATCAGTTTTCTTTGCAAAATGTAGTGAAGTAAAAGTAAAAGTAAACAGAAATATAAATAGTAAAGTAGAGTACAGATATCCAAAAAAACTACTTAAGTACAGTAACGAAGTATTTCTACTTCGTTACTATACACCACTGCTTATAAGAAACTCTGTGTGCTGTTTTGTGTGTTTGCAGTTTGTTAAACTGTGAGATCACAAAGGAAGGCTGTTCTTCTCTGGGATCAGCTCTGAAGTCAAACCCCTCCAGTCTGAGAGAACTGGATCTGAGAGGAAACCACCTGCAGGGTTCAGGACTGAAGCTGCTGTCTGCTGGACTGGGGAGTCCACATTGTAGACTGGAGACTCTGAGGTGGGTTCACTGTCTGCTGCTAGTGTAGCACCTTCATGTTTAATCAATAACTGTATTGATTTATCTACATATTGATCCATCAAGTGTTACATTTTCTGGTAATATGTTCCACTTCACAGCAGCTGCCTCGTTGTCTGCATGTCGTCCTCTACAATCATGAAATGTACAACTTGTCTGGCTTCATGCTGCTGGATTACTGAACAGGCCTACCAGGTGTCAGGGGCCCCCTGGCCTTCACCTACAGAATGTCACTCAAAGAGACACAAAAAGACAGAAAGAGTATTGATGAGTATATGTATATGTGTGTTATATACACACACACACACACACACACACACACACACACACACACACACACACACACACACACACACAGTGGGTACGGAAAGTATTCAGACCCCTTTAAATGTTTCATTGTATTCTCTTTGTTTCATTGCAGCCATTTGCTAAAATCAAAAAAGTTCATTTTATTTCTCATTAATGTACACTCAGCACCCCATCTTGACAGAAAAAAACAGAAATGTAGAATTTTTTGCTAATTTATTAAAGAAAAACAGAAATATCACATGGTCATAAGTATTCAGACCCTTTGCTGTGACACTCATATTTAACTCACATGCTGTCCATTTCTTCTGATTCTCCTTGAGATGGTTCTACTCCTTCATTGGAGTCCAGCTGTGTTTAATTAAACTGATTGGACTCGATTAGGAAAGGCACACACCTGTCTGTATAAGACCTTACAGCTCACAGTGCATGTCAGAGCAAATGAGAATCATGAGGTCCAAGGAACTGCCCAAGGAGCTCAGAGACATAATTGTGGCAAGGCACAGATCTGGCCAAGGTTACAAAAGAATTCCTGCAGCACTCAAGGTTCCTAAGAGCACAGTGGCCTCCATAATCCTTAAATGGAAGAAGTTTGGGACGACCAGAACTCTTCCTAGACCTGGCCGTCCAGCCAAGCTGAGCAATCGTGGGAGAAGAGCCTTGGTGAGAGAGGTAAAGAAGAACCCAAAGATCACTGTGGCTGAACTCCTCTGAGATGCAGTAGGGAGATGGGAGAAAGTTCAAGTCGGACGACTGGTTGCAATTGAAGGAAAGATGAATGCGGCCAAGTACAGAGATATCCTGGAAGAAAACCTCTTCCAGAGTGCTCTGGACCTCAGACTGGGCCGAAGGTTCACCTTCCAACAAGACAATGACCCTAAGCACACAGCTAAAATAAGAAAGGAGTGGCTTGGGAACAACTCTGTGACCATTCTTGACCGGCCCAGCCAGAGCCCTGACCTAAACCCAATGAGCATCTCTGGAGAGACCTGAACATGGCTGTCCACCAACGTTCACCATCCAAGACGGAGCTGGAGAGGATCTGAAGGAAGAATGGCAGAGGATCCCCAAATCCAGGTGTGAAAGACTTGTTGCATCATTCCAAAGAAGACTCATGGCTGTACTAGCTCAAAAGGGTTCTACTCAACACTGAGCAAAGGGTCTGAATACTTATGACCATGTGATATTTCAGTTTAAAAAAAAAACATTTTTGACATTTCTGTTTTTTTCTGTCAAGATGGGGTGCTGAGTGTACATTGATGAGACATAAAATGAACTTTTTTGATTTTAGCAAATGGCTGCAATGAAACAAAGAGTGAACAATTTAAAGGGGTCTGAATACTTTCTGTACCCACTGTGTATCTCTATATCTCTATATCAGTGGCTCTCAACTGGTCTGGGTGCAGGACACTCCATCACCCTGAATGAGCCGAGTCCCAAATCAAGGAAAATTTTCAACTTCTAATGAAAAGATGTTGCAGTTTGAACCTGAGATAGTGCAAGATATCACAGTATGCAACACGAAAAAAATAGTTAGAAATATTCCCTTTTTATAGTCGATTAAAAAACAAAATGTCGACAAAGTCGAAAATTGAGTTTTCATCCTAAAAACACACTTCATCTGTACACATAACGTCCTGTCCCAGGACCTCACATCGGATCAGGGAAAACTCCACAAATAAAGATAGTAAAAACCAGGGGCGTCATTAGGCCTGTTTTATGCCGGCTGAAGTCTCCCTAAAATGTTCTTTCCGCCCCCCCAAATAATTTGGCTTGAAGAAAAAAATCTTATTTTTTTTAATTTTGGTGATTTCATTAAATTAAACTATTGTTTCTCACATGGACAAGTTATTTAGAACTCTAAAATGCTACATATGTGTGTGCGTTCTGGTTTGTATGTTTTCTCCCCCTTCAAATTACAATCCAATAGCCTACTTAACTATAGGGCACTAGGACCTTGGGGAGGCTGCTGCGCTGGCTTTCTCACTCTGCCAAGTAAAGTCTCTCATCGACGACAGCAGGATTATACCAAGTAAACTATACCAAGGAGTTTATCTATAAACTACACCAAGGAGTTTATCTCCAAGTAAACTATACCAAGGAGTTTATCTCCAAGTAAACTATACCAAGGAGTTTATCTATAAACTATACCAAGGAGTTTATCTCCAAGTAAACTATACCAAGGAGTTTATCTATAAACTATACCAAGGAGTTTATCTCCAAGTAAACTATACCAAGGAGTTTATCTATAAACTATACCAAGGAGTTTATCTATAAACTATACCAAGGAGTTTATCTCCAAGTAAACTATACCAAGGAGTTTATCTCCAAGTAAACTATACCAAGGAGTTTATCTCCAAGTAAACTATACCAAGGAGTTTATCTATAAACTATACCAAGGAGTTTATCTCCAAGTAAACTATACCAAGGAGTTTATCTATAAACTATACCAAGGAGTTTATCTCCAAGTAAACTATACCAAGGAGTTTATCTCCAAGTAAACTATACCAAGGAGTTTATCTATAAACTATACCAAGGAGTTTATCTCCAAGTAAACTATACCAAGGAGTTTATCTCCAAGTAAACTACACCAAGGAGTACCATTATACAATATTTATCATTCAATAAAGTTTTTTCTTCTATTGAATAGTATATTTGACACTGAACTAGTTCATCTTTATCTTAGTGATAGTGTCCAACTGAGTATAAAATATCAGTGGTTTGTAAAAACTACATAGACAACTAAATAGATGTAAATGTTCATCAAAATCTTATTCCCTTCTGCTCAAAATAAAAGAAGTAAACAACTCAAAAGTTGACACTGTCAGGTCCATTCTCCATCCATTGGGTTTGGGAGTGACGCGGATATGAAAGCTAGTTTATCCTTCTTTCCTTTACAAGCAGGAAAGTATTTCTCTCTCGTTATTTGAGAAAAGTTAATATTTGTGTTCACTTTGACCCTGAAATTCTGTCTCTTCTATTATGATATACTGAATGAATGCAAGCAAAACTACAGAGCAAAATCACACTCTTTCTGATTGAACCAATCTATGAACTGTCTGAAACAATGGATATCCACGTCCCCAAATGGGCCCCAAAAATGACAATTCTCTAGGGGCTAAGCCCCCCCTTTCCTTGGAACCTAGAAACGCCCCTGGTAAAAACCCTTTCACAGGGAAAAAAGGGAAGAAACCTGAGGGAGAGCAACAGAGGAGGATCCCTCTCCCCGGATGGACCGAAGCAATATATGTCATGTGACCAGAATGAACAACGTAACATAGTTACAGCACATTACATGACTTATTCATATGAGTAGTATACGTATGGACCATGATCCAGATAACCATGATCCGTGAAGCAGATGAAAACAAAATCTATAAAAGTATTTCATGCATTCCTGTGTTGGAGACTGAGGAGCCGGAATCTGAACATTTATTTGTTGATGTGGGCTTTGGGTGTATGGACAATAAGTTTGTCGTATCTCAAATATGTAATGTCACCTCTCTCTCTCTTAACAGAGAGTTAATCCTGCAGCCACAAGGGGGCGGGGCCTATGAGCAGATGGAATCTGCTTTCCAACCCGATGGGTCCCATCCAACTCTATTTTCAGATGATCAGTTGTATTTTTTCACTGAAGAGTTTTCTCACCTTTTCTTCAGTCAGTGGGGTTTTCTTTCCCAAACTCTGTAATGCCATCACCACAGTGTCATGGCGTCTGGACTCCAGATAGTTTGACTTGATTGAGATCAAACATTTGCAGATTTTGTCCAAATCTGTCCTGATTTAATTAGAATTTTTGAAACCAGTTTTACATTTTAAAATGATCAAAATCTTTTTGAGTTATTTCTAGACTCACTTTAAGATCAGAGGCCTGTTTCCACATATCATCAACCCTCCTGTTTGAAGAATCACCTCTGATCTGTTTTGTAGAAGTCTTTTTGCTGATCCAACAATTCACGCACTTGAGCCATGGTGACATATTCCTCAGTGGCATGGTGACATGGTGACATATTCCTCAGTGACATCGTTAGAAGCTTTGGGTGGCATGGTGCCGATCAGCAGGATGAAGCCAGAAACCTCCACAAGACAGACTACATGTCCACAGTGCTGTTGTGAAAGGTTGTTTGGAGACTTCTTAGTTCAGTCTATACTGGGACTTTAGTTCTAGGTAGGATTCCTCAGATTATTGTTAGATAGAATGCAACCACAAGATCACAGAACCACAAGATAGCCCCGGCAATGCCCCACTGAAAGCGGCTCTGCAACCCAAAAGTTGAGAATTACTGCTATATATATATATATATATATATATATATATATATATATATATATATACTATAGTTCATGAATATGATATATATATTATACTTCATGAATATTAAATATATGTATTATACTTCATGAATATTATATATATATACTATACTTGAGTGACTCAATGTTCATCAGGAAAAAATAAGTAATTTAATCACATGTAAAGAACGAAACCGTAATAATTTTGAAGCAAATAACTGTTAAAGTCATTTAAAAAAAAAAGATCAAAGTGTTGGAGGTCTTTACCAACCAACATGAACATCCTTTGGCCCTCCTGCTTTCAGGGAACCAGGACGCTTTAAGTCCTTCTTTTAGTTTGTTAGAGCTTCTACTGCACTGGAAGAACTCATTTAACTGGAATCAGGATTTAAATGTGTTTACAGGGACATGATTTTCACTAAATGTCTGTTTACAAAAGAAGATGAAACCAAAATGAAAGCCACTAAAATTTAAGATGAAAATAATGATTCATTGTGTATCTTATAATAAACTCTGTGTGTTGTTTTGTGTGTTTGCAGTCTGTCAGGCTGTGAGATCACAGAGGAAGGCTGTTCTTCTCTGGGATCAGCTCTGAAGTCAAACCCCTCCAGTCTGAGAGAACTGGAACTGAGTACCAACAACCTGCAGGATTCAGGAGTGAAGCTGCTGTCTGCTGGACTGGAGAGTCCTCACTGTAGACTGGAGACTCTGAGGTGGGTTCACTGTCTGCTGCTAGTGTAGCACCTTCATGTTTAATCAATAACTGTATTGATTATCTACGTATTGATCATCAAGTGGTACATGTTCTGAGTGTCAGGGGCCCAAAGTGTCAGGGGCTCCCTGTCCTTCACCGAGGGAATGTCACACAAAGAGACTCAAAAAGACAGAAAGAGTATTGATGAGTATACTATCTGTACTATACTTGATGAATATTTTATATATATATATATATATATATATATATATATATATATATATATATAAAATACTTAATGAATATTATATATATACTATACTTGTTGAATATTATATATACACTAGATGAATATTATAAATAAATTATACTTAATGAATATTATATATATATATATATAGTATATATATATATATAGTACTTGAGTGACTCAATGTTCATCAGGAAAAAATAAGCAATTTAATCACATGTAAAGAACCAAACCTTAATAATTTTTTATCAAATAACTGTTAAAGTCATTTAAAAAAGACAAACATTTGATACTGACTTTTTCCAGAGCGTTTGGTATTTTTAAATAACGTTTAATATGTTCTGATCTGCTCTGAAGAACCTGGATCAATACTGATCAATACATTTATTAGCAGATGTCTAAAAGTGATAGAAAGCATCATCAGTTCACATCTCTTAGCAACCTGTTGTGCTCCAGGTTCATGTGAACATTCACTGTGATGAGTTTGTCCTAAACGTTAATATCATATTGAATAAGTCATGAATGGTCCTCCGTGAGCTGCTTCTACACGTCTGCTACCAGCTGCAGGAAAACTTGTGAAGTGGAGTTCCACATTTAAAACATGAACACATCTGATGGATTATGAACAGATTGTTTCTCTTCATATTTCTTCTGGATGCAGATTGAGTTCCTGCAGCTTGACAGAGGTCAGCTGTTCTTCTCTCAGCTCTGAAGTCTGAAGTGCTCTGAAGTCATCTACTGCATACCAGTTCATGCTGGTGTTCCCAACATGTTGCTGTGGGAGAACAATGTCTACTGGTGTCTCTTGATATGCTTTTGGACATAATGCTGTGAACTGAATGCTGAACTGGCCACTATCCTGCTGGGGATCAAAGTGTTGGAGGTCTTGTCCAACCAACATGAACATCCTTTGGCCCTCCTGCTTTCAGGGAACCAGGACGCTTTAAGTCCTGGTTTTAGTTTGTTAGAGCTTCTACTGCACTGGAAGAACTAATTTCACTGGAATCAGGATTTAAATGTGTTTACAGGGACATGATTTTAACTAAATGTCTGTTAATTTATCCCTCTGGGGTCTAGCGTCACGCCGGCGTGATATTCAGTGTTCACTTTAAAATATATATATATCTCCGCGATAATATGGAACAAAACTACGTTTAAATATCTCGGTGAATCAGTACGGGTTTCCGCTTCCGGGTCCTTCCGTCCGTGAGCTTGCACGTGGTTCACAGAGAAAGATAGGGCCACCTGAGTATTTATAAGCCTAGAAGCAAGGGATCATGTCTAGAACGCACTTCACAACCCAGGAAGAGAACGGAGGAGCATCAGACTGTGAAGGCTTTGACTCCTGCGATGAAGAAGATTACGCAGAACGAAGGGATCCATTTGAAGATGGGTAAGTGTATTTACTAACTAACTCAACTTTGTTTTGCAATAGCATATTTACGCTAGCAGAGTGAGCACATTTAGCTCACGGTTACACTGTCCGTTACATTATTGCACGTTGACTAGTAGTGTTTACAGAGATCACCGCCGTGTACGCTCGACTACCATGAGGCTGGTAATGTTTACTGTAAGCACCGTGCTCGTTACGACTACCGTGATGCTGGTAATGTTTACTGTTAGCACCGTGCTCGTTACGACTACCGTGATGCTGGTAATGTTTACTGTTAGCACCGTGCTCGTTACGACTACCGTGATGCTGGTAATGTTTACTGTTAGCACCGTGCTCGTTACGACTACCGTGATGCTGGTAATGTTTACTGTTAGCACCGTGCTTGCTGCGACTACCGTGAGGCTGGTAATGTTTACTGTTAGCACCGTGCTCGTTACGACTACCGTGAGGCTGGTAATGTTTACTGTTAGCACCGTGCTCGTTACGACTACCGTGAGGCTGGTAATGTTTACTGTTAGCACCGTGCTCGTTACGACTACCGTGATGCTGGTAATGTTTACTGTTAGCACCGTGCTCGTTACGACTACCGTGATGCTGGTAATGTTTACTGTTAGCACCGTGCTCGTTACGACTACCGTGATGCTGGTAATGTTTACTGTTAGCACCGTGCTTGCTGCGACTACCGTGAGGCTGGTAATGTTTACTGTTAGCACCGTGCTCGTTACGACTACCGTGAGGCTGGTAATGTTTACTGTTAGCACCGTGCTCGTTACGACTACCGTGAGGCTGGTAATGTTTACTGTTAGCACCGTGCTCGTTACGACTACCGTGAGGCTGATAATATTTACTGTTAGCACCGTGCTTCCTGCGACTACCGTGAGGCTGGTAATGTTTACTGTTAGCACCGTGCTCGTTACGACTACCGTGAGGCTGGTAATGTTTACTGTTAGCACCGTGCTCGTTACGACTACCGTGAGGCTGGTAATGTTTACTGTTAGCACCGTGCTTCCTGCGACTACCGTGAGGCTGGTAATGTTTACTGTTAGCACCGTGCTCGTTACGACTACCGTGAGGCTGGTAATGTTTACTGTTAGCACCGTGCTCGTTACGACTACCGTGAGGCTGGTAATGTTTACTGTTAGCACCGTGCTTCCTGCGACTACCGTGAGGCTGGTAATGTTTACTGTTAGCACCGTGCTTCCTGCGACTACCGTGAGGCTGGTAATGTTTACTGTTAGCACCGTGCTTGCTGCGACTACCGTGATGCTGGTAATGTTTACTGTTAGCACCGTGCTTCCTGCGACTACCGTGAGGCTGGTAATGTTTACTGTTAGCACCGTGCTCGTTACGACTACCGTGAGGCTGATAATATTTACTGTTAGCACCGTGCTTCCTGCGACTACCGTGAGGCTGGTAATGTTTACTGTTAGCACCGTGCTCGCTGCGACTACCGTGATGCTGGTAATGTTTACTGTTAGCACCGTGCTTGCTGCGACTACCGTGAGGCTGGTAATGTTTACTGTTCGCACCGTGCTCGTTACGACTACCGTGATGCTGGTAATGTTTACTGTTGCACTGTGCTTGCTGCGACTACCGTGAGGCTGGTAATGTTTACTGTTAGCACCGTGCTCGTTACGACTACCGTGATGCTGGTAATGTTTACTGTTAGCACCGTGCTTGCTGCGACTACCGTGATGCTGGTAATGTTTACTGTTGCACCGTGCTTGCTGCGACTACCGTGAGGCTGGTAATGTTTACTGTTAGCACCGTGCTTGCTGCGCGCTACGACTACCGTCGTCTTTCTTTCAGTGATCACCACAGCAGTGGACTCTAAATTGCCCACACCATATCAAATGGCTCTGTTAGCAGAAAAGGTACAGTTGTTGGAGGAGAATGGTGAGATTCAACATCGATGGATCCGAAGAAGAGACAGAGTTAGACCAACCGTTCCTGTACACATAACTTGCTAATGTTTGGCCATATAGGCACACACGTAGAAGGCGTGAGATGAAATGAAAACCGTGTTTTATTGTCATAGTACATACATACATGAAATTTGTCCTCTGCATTTAACCCATCCTTAGTATCTTAGGGAGCAGTGGGCTGCCCTGAGCGGCGCCCGGGGAGCAATTTTAGGGTTCAGTGTCTTGCTCATCCCCCTGAGCTACAGCCGCCCTAAACAAAGATGTTTGTGATAAGATGATTTTATACTGTTTTTGAGTGTGCCATATTATGCACTTAGAGGATTATCCAGTAGAATGAGAGGGTTACAAATACCTAGGGACAACGGTTCTCTAGTACGAGGGATATATGAAGCTCCTGGATATAAGTGGCTTAGCTTTTTATAATATAGATACAAGCTTTAGGCTGTTAGAGATTTCCACTCTGTTAAATAAGTAACACACACACAGTTATGAAGTGATACAGCCCATTTTTGTAGCTCAATATTATTGTTTAGTTTACATAATAAATTATGTAAAAAGGGGGATTGATAATATAAATCATTATATTCTGTATATATTCTTGACTATGAAAGAGGTTCAGGTTACTCAAGGTCAGAATAACACATAATGAAGCTGTAGTTGTCTCTGTGAAATGTCCGTTTGTCAGTTTCTCAAGGGTAGATACACGCCTTGCACTACAACACCACGCATGTTATCAGTATATTTTCATTAGGGATCATGTCCTCACCTGTGAGAAGAGGTGAGCACATGGGATTCTCCTCCTGGACAGGTTAGAGCCAACTAGATGTTAGGACGATGCAATACGAACCTGTGACGAAATCTGTGTATGAAAGGGCCGAACTTCCGGTTGTTGGAGAGTTGTTGATTCTCAACCTGCGTGTTGACTGAACCACTCCCTGCTCTTGCAACTGCAGCGCTTACACTTGCTTGTGATCAGAGAATACATTACCAGAATGAGAGAAGTTATTCGGCTGAATTCTTCCGGAGGCTCCATCAGGCATCCAATTTATACACGCTAATACGCTGATTGGATGAATTTTACGTCACTCATTTATATCTTTAATCAGTAATTGGCTAAACTGCTTCTTAGACCCGCCTCTCTAGTGTGCACTTCTCGTCAGTCAGCAGACAGGCGGAGAGGACGTGCAGGAAAAGTGTATATTTTGCGCAGATATACTATTTTACAAATATTACTGGGTAATTTCCATATTTCAAAAACACAAATATTGACTGGCTCTCTATCGGCCGGCCGCCACCGGTAAGAATAGAGAGTAATTGTTTGTACTGGAACCACGTCTCCTGCTCATCAGTATAATGAATCTGCGTGCCCCTTTTAAGTTCCGGATGCTGTGGCCAAAACATACTCTTTAGGTGAGATTCTTAAGGTGGCGTTGTCGTGCTACTACTAATGTGATTGGTTACTGTCCTTGTAAACTCAAACCACACCCTTGTCTGGCCACGATAACTTTCATGGGGCTGGGGAGTCTCCAACGGACCTTGACATGGGAATAGTCAGAGGGAGGATACCAGGGGGCGTGGCTATGTTATGGACAAAGAAGCTTGACTTATTGATTAATGTGGTCGGGCTTGGTGTTGACTGCAATACAGTTCACTCACGATGATGAGGAATTCATTGTCCTAAATGTCTATACACCCTATGAGTGCAATCTAAATGAGGATGAATATCTAAATAGACTTGCCTTCATCAATTCCTTTATTCAAGATAATACTTCCTCTAGTATTCATGCAATTGGGGATATGAATGCAGATATCTCAGACACTAGCTCATCATTTGCCAATCACATGGCTCAGTACAATACTAATTGTATATTGTCCATCGAAGTGCTTTTGCCTACAGACAGCTGTACATACATTAGTGACACAACGTCATGGCTAGACGTATTAGTACCGCTGATGCACATGCTTCATTGAGAAGTATGGACATTCTTTAAGGGCAGCAACAACTGATCATATACCTTTTGTTATGTGTTTTGTTTGTGAAAGACTGGCATGCTAACCACTTAGCCGCAATCCCTCTTATTCATATGATAAAACTTTCAGGACTGCTTTTCTTTAAATGCAGGTTATATATTTATTGCAGGGTTATTAGCAGGGGCACAGCGACAGCTTAATGATCTACTTCATTTGATGACATCACAGATTGATCATAACACAAATTGTCTCCTGAGCCGAGGCTGGAAGGAAGAGTCCTTTGGTGGTCGGGGGAACCGACCCGTCCGGTCTGGCGGGACACCCAACTCCTCCTGCTAGGAATAGAAGTCCGTCTGAAATCCTCCAGACTCCGTACAGAGTCACAGAAAACAGAGTCCTTTTGATCCTCGTGGTTTCAGCAGGGGGGAGAATGTGTGAACGTCCGTCAGACACTTCATGCCCACCATCGGTATCCTGTGAGCCGCGAGCAGAGACAGAGTTCTTCTAAACGCTCGTACCGGACCACGGCCTCCGCTGAGCGTCACGTCCAGAGCAGAATCCCTGAAGAAGCTCTGCTCATCACTGTGTATCCTCTCCACCTGCTCACCAGTTCAATGACATCATTTCTTACCACAGTAACACACACACACACACACACACACACAATTTGACTTCAGCAGAATACACTCCGTTATAATAAGAGGAACTTGATTAAGTCTTACAAAGGAAAGAGTACTTTAGCAAAGTTAAGGATTCCAGCTATGAAGCCGATTAGTGGCTCCATGATCTCACTCTTTATCACCCTTTAACTCACACACATTTTGATTGCAACATTATACACTCTTCGCTATAATAAGAGGAACTTGATTAAGTCTTACAAAGGAAAGAGTACTTTAGCAAAGTTAAGGAGTGAAGCTGAAAAGACGATTCTCCTCCACACACAGACGAGTGCAGAGCGTCCAGCAGGGTTTCAACAACAGAGAGCGGAGCCAGAACATCCTCTGAGCTCATACGTCTGCACAACAAGTTCACTCTCACACAGAATGAACATCACACGTTACCCTACGGGCCTGAACTCACACTACACTAATGCAAACTGTTAGGTTATACTCATGATTTATACGCTCTGTGCTCCCCAGACGGATCTTATAGTCCAGTATGTTTGCCTTTCACTCAGCGCAGCTCTTCTGAGATCTCACCTCTACTTGACAACCTGAAAGAATAACCCTCAAATATTGTCCTTCATCATCAGCATACATGCAACACGTGAATCTAGCAGCACACATGATGTAGATGTTGTGCTCCAGAGAGACAGAGATCTCATGAATCTGGTTACGTTCCCTCTGTGACTTCTGCTCTTTCTGCATGAAGCAGTTTGAACTGGTACTTTCAGGACTGAACTTCTTCTGGGTTCAACATTTCCTAACGACCCACGTGCTGAGCTCTGATTGGTTGCTGCTGTTGTCTGTGAAACACAGAACAGACATTATTGTATTCCTACCATGAGTGTAACTGGTGGGCGGGGCTACAGCAACATGACATCAAGTCTGCTGCTGCTCAGTGAAACCTCTGATGTTCTTTAACCTGTGACTCTGAACACTGGATGTCACCCGTCACTGACCTAAAGCCACTGGACATTATATTCACATATTTCTGAGTGAGCAGGATCATGGTGCGGAAGCAGAATCTAGTATTTTAAATACGCTGTGTAGTGAACGTATTTAACCTCATTTTAGTGACAATGTTTAACTTATACAGACTTAAAATAGCTGAAAAAAGCCGTAAAGCCCAGGACAATGGACATCATCACTACTGGTGGTGGCGGCGCCCCCTAGTGAGCGCTTTCACAACAGTCTCACAAATGTGGTTCAATACTATCATGAGATTAATGTTGTGATGATGGGATTTAGAGCCTGATTTGTGTGATGCAATGGCCATTTTGGATTGGTAGCGCCCCCCGGTGGCTGAATATAAAACACTTCCAGACATTTCAGTCCCTCTTGTGGACAATTTCTTGAAGTTTCGTGGTGATCGGCCAAAGGCTGTTGACTTAAGTGTGTTATGTGCTGAGCCACGCCCTGTTGGGGTTCACTGGTCAATACCTTCAAACTAAAGATTCCACAAGATTGTTTTAACCTTTGACAACGTTTTACTAATAATAATCCTCGTTTGGTAGCAAACAGAGGTCAGGTTTAGGAGGAGATAAACATCTGTACACGTCCAAAAGGTGTTTTGTAGAGCAGACTGAGCTGGAGCTGTGAGGGGCGTGGCTTTTAAAAACATGCATTGTGGGACATTAATTACAGCGCCACCATGTGGCCGATTGGAGTCATATTTCTTGAGAAGCACATGAACATCATTTCCAGCTATTGTTTCATTGTTCCAGCTCTCAGGAGTTCAAGCTGACAGACAACAAAGAAGAACCCAACAAGAAGCACCAGGAGAGTTTAAAGGTCCTCTGGCCTAAATAAGAGAGGATCTGTTGTTACATGAGGCCCAGTGTCTGTATGAGAGAGGGTCAGACTTTAGTCTGTTAAAGTCTGCTGCTGGGTGGGAGACAAACCAAGTCCAGCTGGAGGTGGAGGACCAGTCTCCTGATGCTCTCTGGATCACCAGGACTCAGGTGATCAGTCCCATCTGATGAGAGAAGAAGACAAGAGAAGAGATGGATCAGTGTCTGCGGTCGAATAGTCAAATAATGACCTCCTAACGTCTAACCCTGAGCACTTTTCCTTGACCTCTGAGGAAAACGTCACGGGGTTAAGGAAAGATGGGAAGGAGACTTCATGAGGAGTTAGGAGAAGACAACCGCGGTGTTTAGAGGATCAGACTCCACTTTCACTAACGACGTAGTTGTTAGTGACGTCAGTCTGCAGCCAGCAGTGAAACTACAATGTTCAGGAGATGGACTACAAAAAGCGCAGCTCAGATACTTCGTCCGTCTTCTCAGTGTTGTGTCATAACTCTCTCTCTCTCTCTCTCTCTCTCTGTCTCTGAGGTTGTGGAGAGCGTCGTGTTTGGTGATTTTTCTCAAACTTTTTCCCAAACTTTTATTATTCTTTCATTCATAGTTCACTGTGTGATTGAGTTGTTGCATTTTTTGGGTTGTTTATAGTATTTTTGGAGATAGAAACTTATGTTTCTTGTCAGGGATGGCGTCCTCTGAGGCGTCGTCCCTGTCTTTGAGGCATGGAGTGCGGGTTCAGCCCAACCCGTGTGTCCCGGTGGAGGCGGTTCTCCTGGCTGTGGGGGACCAGGTGGGACATGCTAACCTGAGCTACGCCTCCAGGATGAACCGAGGGGTGGTGGTGTTTGTAAAGGAGGAGCGCTACGTGGCGCAGTTAATAGCAAGCGGCGTCTCGCTGAACGGCGTGTACCTGCAGGTTTCCCCGCTGGCAGTGCCCTCCACCCGGGTCACCGGGTCCGGTGTCCCCCCGTTCATCCCCAACCAGGAGCTGGAGCGAGAGCTGCAGCGCTACGGGAAGCTAGCGAGTAGCCTCAGGGCTGCAGGGCTGTAAGAACGACAAGCTGAAACATGTCCAGTCCTTCTGGAGACAGGTGTTCATGTTCCTAACCTGTCCGTCTCAGACGCTGGAGGTCTCGTTTAGGGTGAAACACGGGGAGGGACACTACGTGGTGTATGCGACCACGGGTAGCGTGAAATGTTTTGAGTGTGGGGCACAAGCGGGCCGCTTGTCCGCACAGACCGGCCGAAGGGCGTCCCGAGCCGGAGGCCACACCGGCGGAGGAGCGGATTAACGCCGGGGCTCCGCTGGGTAGCGAGACGGCGGAGGTCGCTGCTGCGCAAGGAGGTGAAGCCCCGCCCACTGACCCCGAGGCCCTGCCCACCGGCCCCAAGCAGGGGACCAGCGGGCAGACAGACAGGCAGGTAGAGAGACAGGCAGACGGGCAGGTTGTGAAACAGAGGGCGGAGTTGGCCGGAAGGAAAATGATTGAGGGGAACTCAGCTGTTCTGAGTCCAACTAAAGGGAGAAAGAAGGTAGAGAAGGTACTGACTGCAGGAGCAGAGGAGGGGATGAAGGAAAGTGCAGCAGGAAGCAGTAAAAAGCCGGCTGCTGAAGCTGACCAGAGTCAGGCTGCTGGTCCAGAGGTCAGTGAAGCTTGTATTGTGGAGGAGGAGATGGAGTACGAGTCTGACTCTGACTCTGTCTCCCTCGCAGGCTCCCAGGCTTGCAGTGGAGACTTGTATAAGCTAGAGGAGATTAATGACTTCCTGGACGAAACGTTCGGTAAAGCTGTTAAAGTTTTAGACCATTTCCCTGATGCAGATACATTTATAAAGAGTGTCTTAGCTATACAGAAAGGGGTTGGGGTGGAAATTAGATGATAAGAAACGTTTCCGTCTGAGGAAACATCTGACGACTCTCAGGAAGACAATGCCGAGGAACAAAGGTTCCAAAAGGTCAAGGCCCAAGTGAGTCTGTGATGGATGTGCTGCACTTAGTTTGTCTGTCACTGTTGGTTGTCTGTCACTGCTCTTTTTAATTTTCCATGCACAAGGTGAGGGTAAATTCTTTACATATTAATGGTGGGAGTGACCAGGAGAGCAGAGTGGTCACTGCAGTTATCATGAAGCAGAATAGACTTCTTCTGGTCCGGGCTTCACTGGCTGAGAGCTGCGGTGCTGCACCTGCCGGTCCGGGGGGGAGGGCAGGACCTGGTCCATCGCATCACACACCAAAGCCTTCAGACTGCTGATGGCTCAAAGACTGCTGTACGGTCTGGGCCTGCCATGGACTGATACTGCCTGTGGTCTGCTGAGGAGGGCTGGTCTGATGAGGAGGACTGGTCTGCTGAGGAGGACTGGTCTACTGAGGAGGGCTGGTCTACTGAGGAGGGCTGGACGCTTTGGGAGCAGCTACATCACGTCCCAGGTCCTGGCGTCGGTCAGCCGGAGATCCAGACCGAGAGAGGCCGGCTGTGTGAAGCTGTGTCACATAATGAAGACTTCCATCCAGCACATAGCGGAGCTGACCATCATCCGGTCCAGCAGGCTGCTGCTCGGGCTGCTGGAGGAGGTCTGTGCCAGACCCCTGGCTGTCTGTCCTGCTGTGGGACAGTGGGAGGATGAGGAGGACTTCCTGCTGTCGCTAAGGACAGCCCAGTTGAGGGACCCTAATGTTCTGTGGAGGAAAGCAGCGTACAGGTTGGGAAGGCCTCTACCTGGCGTTCTCTGGCAGGGGTGAGGGTGTCGAGGTGGACTGAGGTTTGTGGCAGGGGATCCTCCCCAGGGGGCTGTTGGTCCCTGTACAGACCCCCAGTAGACAGACCCCCTGTAGACAAAAGGACGGGTGACCCCAGTGAGGGTTGTACATGGGGCCATGCTGACTGCTCGGCTCAGGGTGCACGCTGTTTTTTTGTTTTTTTGAGACGGACAAAAAACGCAGACTTCTTTGTGGACATTCTGTGTGCAGGCAGAGACTCTTGGTTCCGAACTTGTGATTGGTGTTTCTTTTTTTACTATTTCTTTTTTAGTTTTGTTGTAAGTTTGTGATAAACTGGACATGAAATTGATTGAGTAATAAAGATCTCTCTCTCTGTGTGTGTGTGTGTGTGTGTGTGTGTGTGTGTGTGTGTGTGTGTGTGTGTGTGTGTGTGAGAAAGGGTCGGTCACAGCGGGGCCGTGGTGGTTTTCCTGGACCGGGTGGAGGAGGTGAACTCCGTCATCGAGACGGGAATCACCGTGAAAAGCTGTTTCGTGCAGGTACTGAGAAGGCAGGTGAGGTGGGGCAGGTGGAGGAGAAGGCAGGTGAGGTGGGGCAGGTGGAGGAGAAGGCAGGTGAGGTGGGGGGTGGAGGAGAAGGCAGGTGAGGTGGGGCAGGTGGAGGAGAAGGCAGGTGAGGTGGGGGGTGGAGGAGAAGGCAGGTGAGGTGGGGCAGGTGAGGTGGGGGTAGAGGCAGGTGTAGGAAAGGAGCAGGAAAAGGACGGGGGGAGCGCAGCGTGCTGTGGAGTGAGCAGGTGGAGGAGGCGAAGATGGAAGACATGGAAGAAACAAGAAAAGTCCAAACTAAAAGTGTAGTTAAGCGCAGGAGGTCGAGCAGGGGGTCGAGCAGGGGGTCGAGCAGGGGGTCGAGCAGGGGGTCGAGCAGGGGGGCGGCGATGAATGAGTGGGTGACGGATGAGAGTGCGGATGATGAGTATGTGTCTGATAGCAGTGAGGTCCATGTGTATAGCAGCAGCCAGAAGAAGAGAATGCTCACAGCAGAGAAACTGAAAACGCCAGGATTTTATCGAGGGGAGGCTTCTTTTAGTCAAAGCTCGGTTCGACAAATGTTCTGCTGTTTTTATCAACGTGTATGCTCCAACATCCGGTGCAGAGAGGAAGCAGTTTTTACTCAAAGTGAATGAAGTTTTAGATGGTTGCTCCACGGAGGATTTTTTATTCTTGGGGGGGGATTTTAACTGCACAGAAGATGCAGTTTTAGATCGTAACCACGCAGAGCCTCATCCGGCCTCTCAGCACGCCTTAAAGCAGCTGGTCCGCTCTCACGGCCTGGTGGACGTGTGGAGGAGGATGCACCCAGACTCCAGACCGTACACCTGGTCCCACCTCAGAGAGAGCAGGGTCTCCTCAGCCAGGTTAGATGGTATTTATTGTTTTAAGCATCATTTTAGCACTTTTAAGAGCTGTGCTGTTATGCCTGCTGGTTTTAGTGATCATTCTCTGGTCTTAGCTCATGTTTGTATCAGGAATGTTTTACTCAGAAGTGCTTATTGGCATTTTAATTCTGTTTTAACATTTGATAAGAGCTTTAGAGAGGTTTTTATTTATTTTTGGGGTGCTTTTAGACAGAGGAAGGGTGATTTTAGCAGTCTTAGGCAGTGGTGGGACCATGGTAAGACGCAAATAAGACTACTGTGTCAGCAGCACACGAGATAGCAGCATCCTGAGGCGTGCCAATAACCTGGGGTTGGATGATGCTCTGTTTCTAACGGATCCTACATGTTTAAAACTAACTATGTTGCCTCCTTTTTATCAGGGTGTTTTCAGGTCATGGGCCCTTTTTAACCACAAAAGAAAATAAGTAAGACAAATCTTTTGTTTCTACTGTGTGTTAATCTAGTACATTAGCACTGATTGTATTTATGGACATTTGTTGAAAATACATAAATAAAGTGTTTTAAAAATCCTCTCACTCTCACTCTCACAAACAAACAAACAAACAAACAAACAACACTGCTGAAACCAGCATGGACTGACCTCAGAGTCTCCAGTCTACAGTGAGGACTCTCCAGAAAACCACTCAGCAGCTTCACTCCTGAATCCTGCAGCTTGTTTCCACTCAGATCCAGTTTTCTCAGACTGGAGGGGTTTGACTTCAGAGCTGATCCCAGAGAAGAACAGCCTTCCTCTGTGATCTCACAGCCTGACAGACTGCAAACACACAAAACAACACACAGAGTTTATTATAAGATACACAATGAATCATTATTTTCATCATAAACTTGAGTGGCTTTCATTTTGGTTTCATCTTCTTTAGTAAAATATCAAGTATAATATATATATAATATTCATCAAGTAAAATATAAATATAATATTCATCAAATAAAATATATATATATAATATTCATCAAGTATAATATATATATATATATTATATTCATCAAGTATAATATATATATAATATTCATCAAGTATAATATATATATATATATATATATAATATTCATCAACTATAATAAATATATAATATTCATCAAGTATAATATATATATAATATTCATCAACTATAATAAATATATAATATTCATCAACTATAATATATATACATATATATAAATAATATTCATCAAGTGTAATATATATATAATATTCATCAAGTATAATATATAATATTCATCAAGTATAATATATATATATATATATTATATTCATCAAGTATAATATATATATAATATTCATCAAGTAAAATATATATATAATATTCATCAAATAAAATATATATATATAATATTCATCAAGTATAATATATATATATATTATATTCATCAAGTATAATATATATAATATTCATCAAGTATAATATATATATATATATATAATATTCATCAACTATAATAAATATATAATATTCATCAAGTATAATATATATATAATATTCATCAAATAAAATATATATATAATATTCATCAAATAAAATATATATATAATATTCATCAAGTGTAATATATATATAATATTCATCAAGTATAATATATATAGAATATTCATCAAGTATAACATATATATTATTCACTCTGGGCCCCTGACACTCAGAACATGTACCACTTGATGATCAATACGTAGATAATCAATACAGTTATTGATTCAACATGAAGGTGCTACACTAGCAGCAGACAGTGAACCCACCTCAGAGTCTCCAGTCTACAGTCAGGACTCTCCAGTCCAGCAGACAGCAGCTTCACTCCTGAATCCTGCAGCTTGTTGTCACTCAGATCCAGTTTTCTCAGACTGGAGGGGTTTGACTTCAGAGCTGATCCCAGAGAAGAACAGCTGATCTCTGTGATCTCACAGCCTGACAGCCTGCAAACACACAAAACAACACACAGAGTTTATTATATCGATACACAATGAATCATTATTTTCATCATAAACTTGAGTGGCTTTCATTTTGGTTTCATCTTCTTTAGTAAAATATCAAGTATAATATATATATAATATTCATCAAGTAAAATATAAATATAATATTCATCAAATAAAATATATATATATAATATTCATCAAGTATAATATATATATATATATATTATATTCATCAAGTATAATATATATAATATTCATCAAGTATAATATATATATATATATATATAATATTCATCAACTATAATAAATATATAATATTCATCAACTATAATATATATACATATATATAAATAATATTCATCAAGTGTAATATATATATAATATTCATCAAGTATAATATATAATATTCATCAAGTATAATATATATATATATATATATTATATTCATCAAGTATAATATATATATAATATTCATCAAGTAAAATATATATATAATATTCATCAAATAAAATATATATATAATATTCATCAAGTATAATATATATATATATATTATATTCATCAAGTATAATATATATAATATTCATCAAGTATAATATATATATATATATATATATATATAATATTCATCAACTATAATAAATATATAATATTCATCAAGTATAATATATATATAATATTCATCAACTATAATAAATATATAATATTCATCAACTATAATATATATACATATATATATATATATATATATATATATATATATATATATAATATTCATCAAGTGTAATATATATATAATATTCATCAAGTATAATATATATAGAATATTCATCAAGTATAACATATATATTATTCACTCTGGGCCCCTGACACTCAGAACATGTACCACTTGATGATCAATACGTAGATAATCAATACAGTTATTGATTCAACATGAAGGTGCTACACTAGCAGCAGAGTGAACCCACCTCAGAGTCTCCAGTCTACAGTCAGGACTCTCCAGAAAACCACTCAGCAGCTTCACTCCTGAATCCTGCAGCTTGTTGTCTCTCAGATTCAATTTTCTCAGACTGGAGGGGTTTGACTTCAGAGCTGATCCCAGAGAAGAACAGCCTTCCTCTGTGATCTCACACCATGACAGACTGCAAACACACAAAACAACACACAGAGTTTATTATAAGATACACAATGAATCATTATTTTCATCATAAACTTGAGTGGCTTTCTTTTTGGTTTCATCTTCTTTAGTAAACAGACATTTAGTTAAAATCATGTCCCTGTAAACACATTTAAATCCTGATTCCAGTGAAATGAGTTCTTCCAGTGCAGTAGAAGCTCTAACAAACTAAAAGCAGAACTTAAAGCGTCCTGGAAAAAAGTATCAAAATGATTATGTTCTTAAATTACTTTAACAGTTATTTGCTTAAAAAATGATTACGGTTTGGTTCTTTTGGTGTGATTAAATTACTTATTTTTTCCTTATGAACATTGAGTCACTCAAGTAAAATATAAATATAATATTCAATCTGCAAAAGTTTGACCTCAATCTCAGAAGTCAGACTATCTGGAGTCCAGACGCCATGACACTGTGGTGATGGCATTACAGAGTCTGGGAAGAAAAGGGGAGAAAACTCTTCAGTGAAAAACTACAAGTGATCATCTGAAAATAGAGTTGGATGGGACCCATCGGGTTGGAAAGCTCATAGGCCCCGCCCCCTTGTGGCTGCAGGATTAACTCTGTTTAAAGCTAAACATCTGAAGGGATCAGGCATCTTCATCAACGAGGAATCCCTGAATCCATCCGCCAAAGAGGAACAGAACTCCTCCCAGCAATGGAGAGAGAGAGAGAGAGAGAGAGAGCAGTTATTGATTCAACATGAAGGTGCTACACTAGCAGCAGACAGTGAACCCACCTCAGAGTCTCCAGTCTACAGTGAGGACTCTCCAGAAAACCACTCAGCAGCTTCACTCCTGAATCCTGCAGCTTGTTGTCTCTCAGATTCAATTTTCTCAGACTGGAGGGGTTTGACTTCAGAGCTGATCCCAGAGAAGAACAGCCTTCCTTTGTGATCTCACAGCGTGACAGACTGCAAACACACAAAACAACACACAGAGTTTATTATAAGATACACAATGAATCATTATTTTCATCATAAACTTGAGTGGCTTTCATTTTGGTTTCATCTTCTTTCGTAAAATATCAAGTATATATATATATATATAATATTCATCAAGTAAAATATATATATATATATATAATATTCATCAAATATATATATATATATAATATTCATAAAAAAATATATATATATAATATTTATCAAGTATAATATATATATATAATATTCATCAAGTATAATATATATATAATATTCATCAAGTATAATATATATATAATATTCATCAAGTATAATATATATATATATATATATATAATATTCATCAAGTATAATATATATATATATATATATATATATATTATATTCATCAAGTATAATATATATATATAATATTTATCAAGTATAATATATATATAATATTCATCAAGTATAATATATATATATATATATATATATATATAATGATCATCAAGTATAATATATATATAATATTCATCAAATAAAATATATATATAATATTCATCAAATAAAATATATATATTATATTTATCAAGTATAATATATAGAATATTCATCAAGTATAATATATATAGAATATTCATCAAGTATAACATATATATTATTCACTCTGGGCCCCTGACACTCAGAACATGTACCACTTGATGATCAATACGTAGATAATCAATACAGTTATTGATTCAACATGAAGGTGTTACACTAGCAGCAGACAGTGAACCCACCTCAGAGTCTCCAGTCTACAGTGAGGACTCTCCAGAAAACCACTCAGCAGCTTCACTCCTGAATCCTGCAGCTTGTTGACACTCAGATCCAGTTCTCTCAGACTGGAGGGGTTTGACTTCAGAGCTGATCCCAGAGAAGAACAGCCTTCCTCTGTGATCTCACAGCGTGACAGACTGCAAACACACAAAACAACACACAGAGTTTATTATATCGATACACAATGAATCATTATTTTCATCATAAACTTGAGTGGCTTTCATTTTGGTTTCATCTTCTTTTGTAAACAGACATTTAGTTAAAATCATGTCCCTGTAAACACATTTATATCCTGATTCCAGTGAAATGAGTTCTTCCAGTGCAGTAGAAGCTCTAACAAACTAAAAGCAGGACTTAAAGCGTCCTGGAAAAAAGTATCAAAATGATTATGTTCTTAAATTACTTTAACAGTTATTTGCTTAAAAAATGATTACGGTTTGGTTCTTTTGGTGTGATTAAATTACTTATTTTTTCCTTATGAACATTGAGTCACTCAAGTAAAATATAAATATAATATTCAATCTGCAAAAGTTTGACCTCAATCTCAGAAGTCAGACTATCTGGAGTCCAGACGCCATGACACTGTGGTGATGGCATTACAGAGTCTGGGAAGAAAAGGGGAGAAAACTCTTCAGTGAAAAACTACAAGTGATCATCTGAAAATAGAGTTGGATGGGACCCATCGGGTTGGAAAGCTCATAGGCCCCGCCCCCTTGTGGCTGCAGGATTAACTCTGTTTAAAGCTAAACATCTGAAGGGATCAGGCATCTTCATCAACGAGGAACTCCTCCCAGCAATGAAGAGAGAGAGAGAGAGAGAGAGAGAGAGAGAGAGAGAGAGAGAGAGAGAGAGAGACAGAGAGAGAGAGAGAGAGAGAGATTTTTAGATTTTTCAAAAATACATTTATTTCACCATTTATAGGACGACACAATCCAACATTTTCATCTCAACAGCCCTGAAAGATAAATAAATAAATAGAACAACTAAAAATCCTCCTAGACAAAAACCAGGAAGAACCGTATCATCATCATCATCATCATCATCATCCCCAGAGAGCAGAGAGCCGGCTGGAAGCCGTCACCTTGTCATCACCCCTCAGTCCGTGTCTCCCCTCTAGACCTGCATGGTCAGAGCAGAGGACAGTCCAGAAGTCACAAAGAAGGAACACAAAGAATCCTCCCATCTACTTCCTCCTTGTCCTTCTCTCAGCTTCACCAGTCCTACTCGCTTCTTCCTTCCTCAGGTCGGTCACAGGTTTCTTGAGGCGGTAGCTCTTCTTCAGCCCCACTGCCTTCTTGAAGCTGTTCACAGACCTAATGAACTTGACCGTATCACTGAAGTGGTCGCTCACTCTCACCGGTTTCCCAAAAGGCTTATCCAAAAACCTGTCAACCTCCTCAACCTCATAGATGTCTGTGGACTGTCCTCACCCGGTCCCCTCAGCGACTAGTGGACCCGAGTTCTCCTCCAGGTCGCCTCCACCTGTCACCTGGCTGCTGGCGCCCCCCTGCTCTGCCTCTGTGCTCCCAGTGAGCCCCAAGACTCGTGGAGGCCTCTTCCTCCATGTCGACCTCCAGAGCCTCCTGAGAGCTGCTATTCTCCTCAGCAGAACCCTGCTGCTCCTCCACTTTGTCCTGCTGCTCCTCTGCTTTGTCCTGCTGCTCCTCTGCTGCTCCTCTGCTTTGTCCTGCTGCTCCTCTGCTTTGTCCTGCTGCTCCTCTGCTGCTCCTCTGCTTTGTCCTGCTGCTCCTCGTCCTCCATGCTGGAGTCAGTGACCCCAGCAGCCACGCCGGAAGAGCTGCAAGCCGCAGGCTCAGCCGGGGGTCCAGTTGGGGATCCAGTTGGGGGTTCTTCCTCAGCTCCGCTGTCCACAAGCTCAGCCGGCCCGCAGGCCGCGAGCCTGACCGCCGCTCCAGCAGAACCGGCCCGCTTCCTGCGGTGCACTGACCCGCCTGTGCCCCACCTCCCCGCACTGGAAGCAGCGCAGCTGGTCCAGCTGGCGTACAGCCTGTAGGCGCCTCTCCGTGCCTCACCCTGAAGGACACGTCCAGGCTCTGAGCAGCGAGCTCAGGAACATGAACACCTGCCTCCTCAGAGACTGGACGTGCCTCAGCTTCTGGTCCCTGCACCC
Source organism: Myoxocephalus aenaeus (assembly GCA_038501785.1). Classification (NCBI taxonomy): domain Eukaryota; kingdom Metazoa; phylum Chordata; class Actinopteri; order Perciformes; family Cottidae; genus Myoxocephalus; species Myoxocephalus aenaeus. Next base: position 645,756 of record JBAMJR010000147.1, on the reverse strand, counting down.
GAGGTTCACAGCCTTCAGCCCGCTGGCAAACTTTCCAAACTTCTTCAGCTCCTCCATTATCGCCTCGTTCGGGATGAACGGCGGAACTCCATTCCTCCGAGACGCCTCGGACAAAAAACACTCGCTCACAAAAAAAAACCCAGCAGCAGTCAAACCGTTAAAAATAAACCAGATAAAACGGGACAGAAAAAAAAAACTATTCACTGTTTCAAACCTCCGCGCCACTCTCACATCCACCACCTCTCACTCACCCGTACCTGGAAACAGAGAGAGACAGAGAGAGAGAGAGAGGTGACAACCTCAAACAGAGTAATGTTGAGATATGATGTCTTTATGAAGACTCTCAACATGCTGTAATAATAATATTTAAAGAGTAATGTTGAGATATGATGTCTTTATGAAGACTCTCAACATGCTGTAATAATAATATTTAAAGAGTAATGTTGAGATATGATGTCTTTATGAAGACTCTCAACATGCTGTAATAATAATATTTAAAGAGTAATGTTGAGATATGATGTCTTTATGAAGACTCTCAACATGCTGTAATGATAATATTTAAAGAGTAATGTTGAGATATGATGTCTTTATGAAGACTCAACATGCTGTAATAATAATATTTAAAGAGTAATGTTGAGGTATGATGTCTTTATGAAGACTCAACATGCTGTAATAATAATATTTAAAGAGTAATGTTGAGATATGATGTCTTTATGAAGACTCAACATGCTGTAATAATAATATTTAAAGAGTAATGTTGAGATATGATGTCTTTATGAAGACTCTCAACATGCTGTAATAATAATATTTAAAGAGTAATGTTGAGATATGATGTCTTTATGAAGACTCTCAACATGCTGTAATAATAATATTTAAAGAGTAATGTTGAGATATGATGTCTTTATGAAGACTCTCAACATGCTGTAATGATAATATTTAAAGAGTAATGTTGAGATATGATGTCTTTATGAAGACTCAACATGCTGTAATAATAATATTTAAAGAGTAATGTTGAGGTATGATGTCTTTATGAAGACTCAACATGCTGTAATAATAATATTTAAAGAGTAATGTTGAGATATGATGTCTTTATGAAGACTCTCAACATGCTGTAATAATAATATTTAAAGAGTAATGTTGAGATATGATGTCTTTATGAAGACTCTCAACATGCTGTAATAATAATATTTAAAGAGTAATGTTGAGATATGATGTCTTTATGAAGACTCTCAACATGCTGTAATAATAATATTTAAAGAGTAATGTTGAGATATGATGTCTTTATGAAGACTCAACATGCTGTAATAATAATATTTAAAGAGTAATGTTGAGATATGATGTCTTTATGAAGACTCTCAACATGCTGTAATAATAATATTTAAAGAGTAATGTTGAGATATGATGTCTTTATGAAGACTCTCAACATGCTGTAATAATAATATTTAAAGAGTAATGTTGAGATATGATGTCTTTATGAAGACTCTCAACATGCTGTAATAATAATATTTAAAGAGTAATGTTGAGATATGATGTCTTTATGAAGACTCAACATGCTGTAATAATAATATTTAAAGAGTAATGTTGAGATATGATGTCTTTATGAAGACTCTCAACATGCTGTAATAATAATATTTAAAGAGTAATGTTGAGATATGATGTCTTTATGAAGACTCTCAACATGCTGTAATAATAATATTTAAAGAGTAATGTTGAGATATGATGTCTTTATGAAGACTCAACATGCTGTAATAATAATATTTAAAGAGTAATGTTGAGATATGATGTCTTTATGAAGACTCTCAACATGCTGTAATAATAATATTTAAAGAGTAATGTTGAGGTATGATGTCTTTATGAAGACTCTCAACATGCTGTAATGATAATATTTAAAGAGTAATGTTGAGATATGATGTCTTTATGAAGACTCTCAACATGCTGTAATGATAATATTTAAAGAGTAATGTTGAGGTATGATGTCTTTATGAAGACTCTCAACATGCTGTAATAATAATATTTAAAGAGTAATGTTGAGATATGATGTCTTTATGAAGACTCAACATGCTGTAATAATAATATTTAAAGAGTAATGTTGAGATATGATGTCTTTATGAAGACTCAACATGCTGTAATAATAATATTTAAAGAGTAATGTTGAGATATGATGTCTTTATGAAGACTCTCAACATGCTGTAATAATAATATTTAAAGAGTAATGTTGAGATATGATGTCTTTATGAAGACTCTCAACATGCTGTAATAATAATAATTAAAGAGTAATGTTGAGATATGATGTCTTTATGAAGACTCTCAACATGCTGTAATGATAATATTTAAAGAGTAATGTTGAGATATGATGTCTTTATGAAGACTCTCAACATGCTGTAATAATAATATTTAAAGAGTAATGTTGAGATATGATGTCTTTATGAAGACTCTCAACATGCTGTAATAATAATATTTAAAGAGTAATGTTGAGGTATGATGTCTTTATGAAGACTCTCAACATGCTGTAATAATAATATTTAAAGAGTAATGTTGAGGTATGATGTCTTTATGAAGACTCTCAACATGCTGTTGTCTCATTGGCCTGAAGGGGAAATTGGTTTTAATGTTTTGGCACACACACACACACCTGTACTCTTTCAATCTGTTTTATTAGTATTGTTATTATTGTTGTTGTCCATATGAGTTGTATATTTTTGTATTTGTGTTATGTCTTGATGCTTTGGCAATATTGTTATCCGAACATTCATGCCAATAAAGCCAATTGAATTGAATTGAATTGAATTGAGAGAGAGAGAGAGAGAGAGATTGTCTAGTATCTTTATTACTAAACCAATTCCGTTTACAATTGTACTGCTTCTTAAAACCTTAGAACAAAACTAAAAAAAATAAATAGTAAAGAAAACACCAAAAAACACACAAATCACAAGTTCAGAACCAGAGCATCATCTCTAACTGAACACAGAACATCCCTCAGAGCCCATATGTTCTCAAAGAGTTCTGTCTTTTTTGTCAGTCTGTAAAACCCAAACTCCACCCTGAGCCGGGCAGTCAGCAGCCCCGTCAGCATGCAATCTGCATCCTCTGACCCTTCACCCCTCACACGGTTTTTCCTTGTTTTCCAAATTGCTAGTTTGGCCAGTCCTGAAAGGAAGTTCATTAGTGTGTGTATATGTTTTTTCCTAGCAGAGTAGTTTGGACCATAGATAAATAGACGGAAAGAAAAGTGTTCTCCTAAGCCCTGAAACCACACCTTCAGGCGGCTGAAGAGTCTGACCAGTCTGGAACACTCAACAAACAGATGGTGGATGGTTTCAGTGCCAGCGCAGAAAGGACAGCCGTCTCCTAAGCCAGGATCAAGGTGCACCAGATACCTGTTTGTAGCTATGGCCCCATGTACAACCCTCCACTGGAGGTCTCCTGTCCGTTTGTCTATAGGAGGTTTGTATAGGGACCGCCAACAGCCCCCCGGGGAGGATCCCCTGCCAAAAAACTCAGTCCACCTCGACACCCTCACCCCCCCCAGAGAACGCAAGTTTGAGACCTTCACAACGACCTGGTACATTGCTTTCCTCCCCAAAGTCTCAAAATCCCCCAACTGGGGTGTCCTTAGAGACAGCAGGATGCCCTCCTCATCCCTCCACTGTCCTACCGCAGGACAGACAACTAGGGGTGGGAAGACATACTCACACTCATCGTCCCATTGGTGAGATAATGTAGGGTCCCCAACAAACGCTCTAAGAGCTCCTGACAGGGAAGCACAGACCTCCTCCACCAGCCTGAGCAGCAGCCTGCCGGACCGGATGTTAGTCAGCTCCGCCAGATGAGGGATGGACGTCTTCATCAGATGACCTAGCTTCACACACCCAGCCTCTCTTAGTCTGGACCTCAGACTGACCGACGCCAGGACCTGGGACGAGATGTAGCTGCTCCCAAACAGCGGCTCCTCAAAGAGCCACATCCCCGGTGTGGTCACAGCTCCCCGGTGGACTGTAAAAACCTGCCACGCCTGTAAGACGGACTGGTAGAAAGGTGTCAGACCCGTTAAATCCACTGCCTGGAGCTGAAGTAGGAACAGGTGCTTGTCGTACCCTAATCGTCCAGCCCTCCTCAGCAGCACACAGGCAGTATCCGTCCATGGCAGGCCGCAACTGTAGAGCAGCCTCTGAGCAGTCTGCAATCTGAAGGCTTTGATGCGAGATGCGATATCCACCAGGCCCTGCCCTCCCTCCTGGACCGGCAGGTACAGCACCGCAGCTCTCAGCCAGTGAAGCCCGGACCAGAAGAAGTCCACCACTGCCCTCTGGATTTCTTCAATCAGGCCCTGTGGTGGAGGCAGGACTACCAGTCTGTGCCAAAGGGTCGAGGCAACCAAGTTATTGACAATTAGGACCCTCCCCCGGTACGAGAGCTGAGGTAGCAGCCATTTCCATTTAGACAGCCTGGTGCACACTCTCTCCATAGCACCCTCCCAGTTCTGTTTTTGAAACTCCTCCGTTCCCAGAAAAACACCCAAAATCTTTAAGCCCTGCCTTCCCCACCTGATGTTTCCTGGCAGCTTTGGTGCTTCCTTGCCTAACCAGTGCCCAACCTGCAAAGCTTCACTCTTCCCCCAGTTTACCTTTGCTGAGGATGCCCTCTCAAACAAAACTAAACTGCTACCTAGGACATTAACATCCTCCTGGTCTTTGATGAACACATTAATGTCATCGGCATATGCTGACACCACCAGCGAGGGACGCTGAGGCAGCCCAGGTAACATGAGTCCTGACAGACGGGATCTTAACCTGCTAAGAAGAGGCTCGATGACAATGGAATATAGCTGTCCAGAGATAGGACATCCTTGTCTGATGCCCCTCTGGACCTGAACTGGACAGCTCAGCGCACCCCCCACCTTCAGAAGACAAGAAGCTTCCTTGTACATCAAACCTAACAGTGACACAAACCCTTCACCGAAACCAAACGCCCTTAAAGTGGAAAAAAGAAAACCGTGATCAACCCTATCAAAAGCTTTCTCTTGATCTAATGATATAACACCAACATCAATATTGTACAGCTTGCAAAGGTCCAACAAGTCTCTCATGAGAAAGATGTTATCCATGATGGATCTATCCGGTACGCAGTACGACTGGTCTCTGTGGATTATAGTCTCTAGAAAATGCTTAAGCCGGTTGGCGAGCACCTTGGAAAGAAGTTTATAGTCTGTGCATAACAACGCCACCGGTCTCCAGTTTTTCAATAAGGATAAGTCTCCTTTTTTGGGTAACAGGGAAAGCACTGCATGCCGACATGTTGTCGGTAATAGGCCTGTCTGTGAACACTCTAGAAGCACCTCCCATAGGTCGGCTCCCAAACAGTTCCAGAAATGCTTATAAAAGTCTGCAGGCAGTCCGTCCAGTCCAGGAGCTCTACCAGCAGCCATCTGACCCACCGCCGCAGTCAGCTCCTCCAGGGAAATGTTGGCGTCCAGGACAGCTCTGTCCTCGGGGCCCAGCTGAGGAAGGTCCTGAAGCAGCTCGTCCACACTCCCTTTGTGGCTGTCCTCCTTCCTGAAGAGGGCGCTGTAGAAACTTACAGCATGTTGCCTCATTTCCATCGGGTCAGTCGTCATCTTGCCATCAGGGAGGCGGAGAGACACCATTTGCTTGGCCCGAGAGACGGACTTCTCTAGATTAAAAAAATAGGAGGTAGGAGCATCCATGTCCCTCATACTGGTGAACCTCGACCTGACCAAAGCTCCCTTAGCCCGTTCTCGTAAAAAAGAACCTAGATGTTCCTTCTTCTGTTGAAGCCTGTGAGTGTCTGTCCTAGTGTGTGTGAGTAGACTGTGCTCCAAATCCCTGATTTCCTTTCCTAAAACCTCAATGAGCTTTTTGATTTTTCCCGTAGAGTGACTCGTAAACTGTTGTACAAAGACACGTATTTGTGCCTTTCCTACGTCCCACCACTGACTCAGGGACTCAAAGTCACATTTCTTTTCTCTCCAGATCCCCCAGAAAACCTCAAACTTTTGACAGAAATCACTGTCCTGAAGCACCTTGATGTTAAAATGCCAGTAAGAGCTGCACTTGGTGGTTGGTGAGATGTGCACATCTAAAGTGACTAAGTGATGGTCGGTGAATCCAACAGGATAAATGTGACTGTTCAATAACCGATTGCTAAAACTCTGAGATAAGTAAATCCTGTCCAGCCTGGCTGCCCTAATGCTCCCATCCACCACCTTCACCCACGTGTACTGCCTAGCCCGGGGATGTTTAACCCTCCATACGTCCACCACACCGGACTCTGCAATCACCTGTGATAAGGTGGCAGATGACTGTAGGTGAGGTTCCTCTCCTGTCCTATCCACTAAGGAGTCTATGGTGCAGTTCCAGTCCCCCCCCCACCACTACACACTCATTCTGATCACACTGCTGCAGGACATCCCTGAGTTTGTGGAAAATGTCCATCCTATGTGAGCCCTGGTTTGGAGCATAGATGTTAATAAAAACATATGTAATGTTTTGTATGGATGCTCTAACCAACAGAGCCCTGCCTGTTACTATCTCTGTGGAGGAGATGATGTCAACATCCAGCCCAGGTGCGAACAGAACAGCTACACCTGCAGACCGGTTGGTCCCATGAGACAGGACATACTGGCCCCTCCACCACAAACCCCATTCTACCTCATTATGTGGGTCGCTGTGCGTTTCCTGCAGGAATACTATGTCCAGTTGTTTCTGGTTAATCACATCTGCAGTTACCACTCTCTTCTCCTGGTCCCTCCCACCGTTAATATTTAACGAACCAACCCTCACCTTGTGCATTGAGAAAAGAAAAAGAGCGGTGACGTAAACAACCAACAGTACCGGACAAACTACGTGCATCACATCCATCACAGCCTCACTTGGGGCTTGACCCTTTGGAACCTTTGTTCCTCGGCATTGTCTTCCTCAACGTCGTCAGATGTTTCCTCAGACGGAAACGTTTCTTAACATCTAATTTCCCCACCCCAACCCCTTTTTGTATAGCCAAGACACTCTTTATGAATTTTTCTGCATCCGGGAAGTGATCTAAAACTTTAACAGCTTTACCGAACGTTTCGTCCAGGAAGTCATTAATCTCCTCTAGCTTATACAGTTCTCCACTGTAAGCCTGGGAGCCTGCGAGGGAGACAGAGTCAGAGTCAGACTCGTACTCCATCTCCTCCTCCACAATACAAGCTTCACTGACCCCTGGACCCGCCGCCTGACTCTGGTCAGCTTCAGCAGCCGGCTTTTTACTGCTTCCTGCTGCACTTTCCTTCATCCCCTCATCTGCTCCTGCAGTCTGTACCTTCTCTACCTTCTTTCTCCCTTTAGTTGGACTCAGAACACCCGAGTTCGCCTCAATATTTTTTCCTCCGGCCAACTCCGCCCTCTGTTTCACAACCTGACCGTCTGTCTGTCTCTCTACCTGCTTGTCTGTCTGCCCGCTGGTCCCCTGCTCGGGGCCGGTGGGCGGGGGCCTCGGAGTCAGTGGGCGGGGCTTCACCTCCTTGCGGAACAGCGACCTCCACCGTTTCGCTACCCAGCGAAGCCCCGGCGTTAGTCCGCTCCTCCGCCGGTGTGGCCCCCGGTTCCGGGTGCCCCTCGGCCGGCCCGTGCTCCTCCGCCGGTGTGGCCCCCGGCTCGGGACGCCCTTCGGCTGGTCTGTGCGGACAAGCGGCCCGCTTGTGCCCCACACCCCCACACCCAAAACATTTCACGCTACCCGTGCTCGCATACACCACATAGTGTCCCTCCCCGTGTTTCACCCTAAACGAGACCTCCAGCGTCTGAGACGGACAGGTGAGGAACATAAACAGCTGTCTCCTGAAGGACTGGACATGTTTCAGCTTTTCGTTCTTACAGCCCAGCCCAACAGTCCTGAGGCTACTCGCTAGCTTCCCGTAGCGCTGCAGCTCTCGCTCCAGCACCTGGTTGGGAATAAACGGGGGGACACCGGACACGGTGACCCGGGTGGAGGGCACTGCCAGCGGGGAAACCTGCAGGTACACGCCGTTCAGCGAGACGCCGCTCGCTATTAACTGCGCCACGTAGCGCTCCTCTTTTACAAACACCACCACTCCTCGGTTCATTCTGGAGGCATAGCTCAGGTTAGCATGTCCCACCTGGTCCCCCACAGCCAGGAGAACCGCCTCCACCGGGACACACGGGTCGGGCTGAACCCGCACTCCATGCCTCAAAGACAGGGACGACGCCTCAGAGGACGCCATCCCTGACAAGAAACACG
>JBAMJR010000147.1:615000-635000 GCA_038501785.1 Myoxocephalus aenaeus | reverse complement strand
ATACACATATATATACACACACACACATATACACATGTATATACATATATATGTTATATATATATTGTATGTATGTAAATATGTATATATATTGTATATATGTAAATATGTATATATTAGAAATAGAAAGAAATGAACGAAGAAAATTCAATTGGCCGACTTCCGGTACGGTTTAGAGCATGGTCCCAAGAGAGTTATTTTTTAGTTTATATGTGGTACATAAGGCTATTAAATGTTGTATATTGATGTTGAACGTACTGCAAGGGCTGCTTTGTTGAATTTAGTTGAATTTTCTCCTCAGAAGTTCATTGGTCCTCTTCTTCTGAACACAATGAGATATAAACAAGCTTTTGATAATTTTTTATGACATTGAACCAATAATGATCCTTAGAGAATTTTGTGAGAATCGAACGCAGCGTTTAGGAAGATCTGGGGAAAAAATGTTATTCATAAAATTCAAAATGGCGGAAAATCCAAGTAGGCGGAGCTTAATGGGACAATTAACTTTTTTGTAGAGCAGACACAACCGGACTTGTGTGCCAAATGTCAGGTCAGTCGGTCATAGGGGACAACAATTTGTGGTTGTAAAAAATAATTTAGGAGGCGCTATCTGACTTCCTGTACAGTTTAGAGCATGGTCTCAAGAGACTTTTTTTTCAGTTTACATGTGTTACATAGGCCTACCAGGTTTCATACATGTAGGTCAACCGCAGTGCTGGGGCTGCTAAAATGAATATTTGTAGGGGGCGCTATCGAGCCAAAGTGCCATGTTGAAGCATTCAAATCATATCAGGTAACTATATCTTTGCCTTTAAATGTGTGTGCCAAGTGTAGTTACGTATCGAGCATGCTTAGTCCCTCAAAAGTGCCTTCGTTGTTGACCGCGAAGGATGGGTCGCTACGGCAAAAGCGTTACACGAAACATCAAATGCTTTGGTGGCTGGCATCATGAAAGTCTTATGTTTGTCTAGAAGTAATTTGATGTCGATCTGATCGACCTACTAAGAGAAGCAAGCCAAAGTATATCAACTTTTACTTTCTGTTGCCATTAGGTGGCGCTATGACTCTAATTAAAAATTAGACTGCACATGTCTTCAGGCCTGGAGTCTCATCAAACATGTGGAATCTATGGATTCCACATGGAGCAGCAGCCATGTTGTCGCATCAAAGGCTTCGTGAGCAGAGTGAAAGCAAGACATCCAGATGTTCTTGTTACTGTTTTTTGCACCGCGAGGCGCTCGTCGCCAAGACTTTTCCAGCAGACTTAGCTCCTGTGTTGAATGAGGTCTGTAATGGTAAAATATCCCAAATACTCCCAGTGGAAGCACAAACTAGGCTCCCAGTCAATTATCTTGAAATATTGCTGTTTTCTCCTCAAGGCCGAATACAGGACGAGGGTGAATAGATAACTCTGCACCTGCTGACAAATGTAATTAATAGTTGGAACAAGAACATAAGACTTGGTTGTGTGACTCATATTTTGGCCCTCTTTGAAGGTGGCGGCTCATGTTCATTGGTGATCTTAACTTCATCTGACGGACAGGGAAGGAACCTTTAAATACCAAGGAACGGAGTCCATGTGAGCCCTTTCCACTGTCACTGTGATACGTGCCTGTGTAAACTGCTCTCCGCTTGCAAGCAATAAAGAATCACTCTTTACAACTTGTGTTCCAGAAGACTTTTTTTTCTGTTCATTAGAAAGCTCAAATTACAATTCTCAACTCTTCTGCCTCTGTTCCCGTGACTCCAGAGCTAATTTTCCATCACAGGTCGTGCGCATGGTTAACTACCTTAAGACAAGACCTCTGAAAAGCCATTTGCATCTTTCTGTGAGTAAAGCAATCAGGTGGTTGTCACGCGGCACAGTGCTGCCGTGGGTCTGAGCTGTGGAGGAACTACAAGTGTTTTTGACTGATGAGGTCTGATGATGCAAAGCTGCTCACAGTGATGAGTGCTGTGCAAGGCTGCAGACATGGCGGATATATTTCAGCCCCTGAATGAAATGAACACACGAATGCAAGGCCTAAATGAAAACCTGCTCACAAGCACAGACACAATACATTGTTCAAAAGTGCACCTCTGGCAACATGTTGAAAGTTTCAAGGTTGACATGTTCCCCCTCACCCAGAAATGACAAGACGATGTCAACACTGCACTGTGTGAGATAATAGGGAGACACTTAAAAACTCTGGAGGAGAAGTTGTCATTTTATTTCCCCTCAACCTCCACTAAAGGCCTTGACTGGGTTAGGGATCCGTGTAGCTCAGCAACAGCTTTGGAAAGGACATGACTTTGCACGAGCAGGAGGAACTAACTGAACTGAGACAGGGCCGTGGTTTAAAGGTGAGCTTTGATGATCTACCTTTGGACAGTTTCTAGTTGACTGTTGCCAAGGAGTTCCCCATGTTGGGAACACCACCATGAACTCAGTAGATCAGACACTCAGACCACTTCGTCATCTTTGTAGTAAATCACCTAATCCTGACCTGAGAGTCTCCAGTGTACAGTGTGGACTCTCCAGTCCAGCAGAGAGAAGCTTCACTCCTGAGTCCTGCAGCTTGTTGTCACTCAGGTCCAGCAGTTTCAGACTAGAGGACTGGGAGCTGAGGACTGAGGACAGAGCTCTACAGCTTCTCTTCGAGAGGTTACAGCCACTCAGCCTAGGGGAGGAACAGAAATTTGATTAAACAAAATGTTTAATCAAAGTGAAATATCAAACACATTTAGTAATGTTTATGTATCCATAATGTGTCCACCTACAGAGCTTTGTTGGAGGCTTTGACCACTGGCAGCAGCCTCAGAAGAGTCTCCTCTGAAGCAGAGTATTTCTTCAGGTCTAACACCTCCAGATCTTTTCCTGATGACAGTAAGATGAAGACCAGAGCTGACCACTGAGCAGGAGACAGTTCATCTGTGGAGAGACGTCCTGAACTCAGGGACTGTTGGATCTCCTCCACTAGAGAACCATCATTCAGTTCATTCAGACAGTGGAACAGATTGATGCTTTTCTCTGGAGACACATTCTCACTGATCTTCTTCTTGATGTACTCAACTGTTTCCTGATTGATCTGTGAGCTACTTCCTGTCTGTGTCAGCAGACCTCGTAGGAGAGTCTGATTGGTCTCCAGTGAAAGACCCAGGAGGAAGCGGAGGAACAAGTCCAGGTGTCCATTAGGACTCTGTAAGGCCTTGTCCACAGCACTCTGGTAGAGATGTATTGGTTTAGGTTTGTCTTTAAAGAATTTAGACCACCATTGTGCTTCTGCCATCAGGTTGACATCAGAGTTGATGAAGGTCAGATGGACATGAAGAGCAGCCAGAAACTCCTGAACACTCAGATGGACGAAGAAGAACACCTTCTCGTTGTACAGTTTTTTCACCTTTCTAAAGATCTGTGTGAACACTCCTGAGTACACTGAGGCTGCTTTGGGATTGATGCCACACTCTGTCAGGTCGGATTCATAGAAGATCAAGTTCACTTTCTGCAGCTGATCAAAAGCCAGTTTTCCCAGAGACTCAGTCATCTTCCTGTTCTCTGGACTCCACTGTGGATCTGTCTCAGCTCCTCCATCATACTTGACCTTCTTCACTTTGGCCTGAACCACCAGGAGGTGGATGTACAGCTCAGTCAGGGTCTTGGGCAGCTGTCCTCCCTCTGTGGTCTTCAACACGACCTCCAGAACTGTAGCAGTGATCCAGCAGAAGACTGGGATGTGGCACATGATGTGGAGGCTTCGTGAGGTCTTGATGTGGGAGATGATCCTGTTGGCCTGCTCCTCATCTCTGAACCTCTTCCTGAAGTACTCCTCCTTCTGTGGGTCAGTGAACCCTCTGACCTCTGTCACCAGGCCGACGCATTTAGAAGGGATCTGATTGGCTGCTGCAGGTCGTGTGGTTATCCAGAGGCGAGCAGAGGGAAGCAGGTTCCCCCTGATGAGGTTTGTCAGCAGCATATCCACTGAGGTGGACTCTGTGACATCAGTCAGGACATCATTGTTGTGGAAGTCCAGAGGAAGTCGACACTCATCCAGACCGTCAAAGATGAACAGAACCTGGAACTCTTTAAAACTGCAGATTCCTGCTTCTTTGGTTTCAGTGAAGAAGCGATGAACAAGTTCCACCAAGCTGAACTTCTTCTCTTTCAGCCCATTCAGCTCTCTGAAAGGGAATGGAAACGTGAACTGGATGTCCTGGTTGGCTTTGTCTTCAGCCCAGTCCAGAGTGAACTTCTGTGTTAAGACTGTTTTCCCGATGCCAGCCACTCCCTTTGTCATCACTGTTCTGATTGGTTCCTCTCCTCCCGGTGAGGCTTTAAAGAGTTCTTCTTGTCTGATGGTGGTTTCTGGTCTGTGTGGTTTCCTGGATGCTGCTTCAATCTGTCTGACCTCATGTTCATCATTGACCTCTGCAGTCCCTGTGATGTAGAGCTCTGTGTAGATCTGGTTCAGGAGGGCTTGGTTTCCTTCTTCAGGGATCCCCTCAGACACACGCTGGAACTTCTTCTTCAGGTTAGATTTGAGTTCACGCTGACACTCACTAAGAATCTCTGCAAGAATAAAACAAAGATTAAAATCAATGAGGAGTTGTTAGTAAATGAGAGTCATTTCTCACAAGTGGACACATTTCTGTATTAATGAAATATCTTCATCTCATTTGATAACTAAAGGCTCTGAATAGGTTCATGATTGTAAAATGACTTAAGATCATTGAACAACAACTGACATGTTGTGCTTTGTGTGTCCATGAACTATGTGGTCTCTAAATTATATATTACTTCAGTTCAGAGGGAATTAAAGACGTCCAACAGTATCTCACAGTCACTCCAGTGTGCTGATCTTAAACATTACAGGCAACAAAAACAGGATTGTCTGCCTTTGTATTGTTGTTTTTCTTCTCTTTGTCATGTCATGTCCTTGTTTGGTCGCTTGGTCTATAAGGAGCAGCACAAGACATGAGTCTATCTCTGAGGATCAAATTGAGACATTTCGTGCATTGCTAATGTTTATTGAAGTCTTTGTAATATGACACTTCGATCTTCATACCATGACTTACCTTCAGGTTCTGACATGGTTTTTGGTAACTTCTCCACCAGATCATTCTGATTTATTTTCTTTAAAACTATCCGGATCACTTTAATAGTGTGTATGCTGTAGTTCTTGACCATCTGATCCACCGTGTCCATCTGGTCTGCATTCTCCAGTCGACATTTTGGGATTGCTGGGAAGCCTTCTAGGACCTCCAGCTGCAGGAACCACTTGAATTTTTTAAACTCCTCGGCTCCTAAATCCTCTAAAGTTCTGAGGAAGACCTCAGTAGGTTTCTCCATCTGCCCTCTGTCAAGATACAAAAGATATTGTTTCATGAATTTACAATTCTTACATTTTAAAATCCTGTAATGAAAGAATATGAATCATGCCGTACATATTTACTGACAATCAGCCTCTTAAAGGAGAATATGAATGAGTGCTTGATTGCATAATGCACATGTGAGGATTAACTACAGGCCTGTGAATGTTTCCTGAGGTATAACAGGAGAATCATGAGATGGCTAACATGCTGTGACTTATCTACAGTCTATTACATTCATTGCACATGTATTATAGCATTGTCACAGTTACTACACCATCAGACACACAGGCCAGATTCATCTAGGACGGGTTTGTCCTCTGGGACACGCCTGCACTTTTCACTGATGACGTGAACTCAGATTACAAACTTCTGTTGAAACTACTTGAGAAACATTAACATTATATTTCTAAAAATCATTGTTCTTTATCTCAGAGGGAAATTCTACTGCATATAACAAATAGATGTGTTTAAACCTCGTTCTACTCTCCAGTTCAAGAGAGGAAGTACACAAAGTGATCAAAGTGATCTGATGATCAAACATGTCCAGATTCCTCTGGTAGGATTCTCACCTGTTGAACTGACCACAGGTCAGTTTAAGACGCGTTCACCTTCATGTGTGAGGAACCTCTGGAGAGAAGCAGCTGCTCGTGTCGTCCTGTCAGTCCTGGTGTCTGTGTGCATTTGACCTGAGGACGCCGTCACACCCTCATCTCTTCAGAGTCAAAGCATAAAATAAATACCAGTGACACATCAGAACCAGTCAAACAGGTGGTAGATGTCAGCCTATCAGAGGTGGTTTTAGTTCCTCATTCCTCTCCCTCACCTGTACCTAAGTCATGCTGTGTTGTTGAGTGGAGACGTATATTATAATGTGTATTATGTTTTCTTAAATCAAATCAAGTTTTCACTGAGGCCTTCCTTTCCTCTATAACGCGTCCTCACAGCGAGCCAATCAGACCAATCACAGATCAGGTGATGTAGTTCTCCTATCTGTCCACTAGATGATGTGACTAACCTCCTAAAGAGATAAAGATCAGCTCAGTTCAGAAAGATTTAAAGAAGCAGCACCAACCTGGATCACATGCAAGTCTCACTGATGAGACCCAATGTCACATTGATGTGTATTTATTCATAAATGTGTTATTTTGAATGAAGATTTGGTGAAACACGTTCATCAATCACATCCTTCTAGAATGATTTCAAACCTACATGTTGTACCATTTTCTGAGCAGCAGGTTCTAAAAGTTTCTAAACTTTACAAGTTTACAGTCAAAGACTCTCTGGATGTTGGATCTGATCCTGGAGCAGTGTCCTCACAGACATGACTTTAAGCTCTTATACACACGGTGGATGTGATGTAATGGATCTGATCCTGGAGCAGTGTCCTCACAGACATGACTTTAAGCTCTTATACACACGGTGGATGTGATGTAATGGATCTGATCCTGGAGCAGTGTCCTTACAGACAGGACTTTAAGCTCTTATACACACGGTGGATGTGATGTAATGGATCTGATCCTGGAGCAGTGTCCTTACAGACAGGACTTTAAGCTCTTATACACACGGTGGATGTGATGTAATATTCTCTGGAGAAACTTATCAATTGATCAAATCTTTAGGTAAAGTGGATCAACCTCCATAACAACAGAAACTCACTCATCAGGTCGTCTTTCATTACAACCCTGATGACTTTAGTCTTGTTATTGATCTCACCTGACTACTAATACGGATTAGAACATGTTGAAATCTGTATCAATATCCACAGCTACATGTTCATATGAATCTACATGATATCAATGGATCAGCAGTATGCATCATGCTCAGTCCATTTAAATGATGGAGCTCAAAACCATAGTTCACAGATTCCCCTCAGAGGGCTTTACCGCCTCGCTGCAGCGCTCAAACAGTTAAAGTGTTTGATGCACTCTAAATGTTCACATCTGATTATTTACTGTTATTACAACAAATATGGAAGAATTCAAGATGAGACGTAAAACAATGAATTAAAAAGTACAGAAGCTGTTGCACCATTAATTCAATAAATATAATGAGACATAAACGTACTTGATGAGTGATCAAAGAAAGTGGTGACTATGGTTTCAGATTTGACAACCTGGAAGTTATTATTTTAATGATCTTATACTCATTGAGGAGACAGTATGAATAAATATCCTTTGAAATACGTATTAAATAAACAAAGTTTAACTCTGGACGAAGCTCTATTTTGAAAGAAGAAAAGAAAAAAGATTAAACTAATCGCCAACCTTCTCTGCTGCATCCGAGTCTTACAGGCAGTGCGAAGAGGGAAGTGATACACACACACACAGCTCAACACACACACACACACACACACACACACACACACTGCAATGAAGACACGCTTCCTGTACTAACCACACACACATAAACACACACACCAGAGCAACAGGAAACGATCACTGACATCACTCACTTAGAGCAGCAAGAACACACACACACACACACACACACACACACACACACACACACACACACTCACACACAATTCTCTGAAGACTCATTTAACCCTATAACACTAACGTTAAAAATAATCACACTATCACTAACGTCGGGTATATTTCACCCAATATAATGTACCTGATCAAATTTACTTCTCTTCAAAATGAACTAAAATACAACAATACAAGGAGAGTTGAAGTACTCTTCTTTTATTTTACCCTGTAGAACTTCTCATAAAACTATAAACAGGTGTCATGGGGAGACAAAAGCAACACAATGAATAAGAAATAAGAAAACTCAGAGAGAGCTTAGAGAGCCTCACTCCGTCCCCAGGATCTGCCCTCTTGCAATATGTTGATGACCTCCTTAAAGCTGCACACAGAAACTGATGAGTCCTTTTTAGGAATGTGTTCTTACTGTCGTTCGCTAACTATTCCCGACTTGAACAACCTCTGTCCGACCTTATTCACTGGCTTCCTGTGGCCTCTCAGGCATTCCACACAATGAAATGCACTGAAGCCCCTCCCACTCCGGTCTGCCTGGTCCAAACAAACCGTTGTTGAACGCTCGTGTTGCCTGACCTCCGTTCTCCTGCAATCTCACCGCGACAAACTCCGCCCGGTTGCATATTTATCCGCTAAACTTGACCCGGGCGCTGCGGGCTCTCACCGCCTCTCGTGACATCGTGGGTTATGTGCCGTTAACTCTACTAGTTCCTCATTCTGTCTCATTGATTCTCCTAGAACAGAAATCCTCTCACCTTTCTGCAGCCCGTTCCTTCGTTATCACACACGTCTCCTGGACACGCCCAACCTGCTGCTACGCTGCACTAACTTAAACCCAACCTGCTGCTACGCTGCACTAACTTAAACCCAACCTGCTGCTACGCTGCACTGACTTAAACCCAACCTGCTGCTACGCTGCACTAACTTAAACCCAACCTGCTGCTACGCTGCACTAACTTAAGCCCAACCTGCTGCTACGCTGCACTAACTTAAACCCAACCTGCTGCTACGCTGCACTAACTTAAACCCGCGTCACTTCTTCCTCTCCCGGGCGGCGAGCAGCATGACTGTTTGCTGAGCTCCAGCTCATTGCACTCTCCTGGACACGCCCCTTCCTCATTCAGACCTTGTTTTGTATGTCGATGTTCTGCCTCACGTGACCCTCAAACTGGAACTATTGGCGCCTTGTGGAAACACAGACGTTTCCTCAAGTCAGATGGGAAACCTGTCTTAAACCACACACTCATGGCAGAACTATTGGAATCCATTTTGTTGCCCAAAGCTATCGCTGTCTGTAAATGTGCAGCTCACACATTTAACACTGATGACGTCTCTGAGGGAAACGCTCGAGCAGACACGGCCGCAAAAGCCGCTGCTCAGCTTCCCGTTGACACACCGCAGCTCCACCCGCCATGGGTTCACTTCCCTCTTCACTGTCAGCTATGCAACCCTTCTCCACCCCAGAGGAGAGACGCCTTTGTCCAGATTCACTGATGGCGTTTGGATCGGTCCCAACAACAACCCCTTCTGCCGAAACCCGTTTCCTCTCTACGCTGACCTGACACCCTCTGCTGCGGCTCCCTGAGAATTACATCTTGAACAATCTGTTCAAGGGAATTCCTCTTATCTTGGAGTTTGAGGTGATATTGGGTCACTGAAAATAAAAAATAAAAGTGTAAATATTGTTTTAACTTAAATGTGCATCACATCCTATTATGTCAATGTCAAGCAGCAAAATGTCTCTTTGGATACGACAGGTTGCTGACCCCTGGGTTAGACCATCTGTTAAGTATTATTGACGCAACCTGGTTCACAAAGGGGTTTTCAACATATGCACAAAAATACTGCCAGGTGTGTGACCTGAGCCCCAGACCACATAGACCAGGTGTATAACCTGAGCCCCAGACCACATAGGCAGACCTGTACCAGGAACACAACCGGCTCACATCCTCCACCGACCCGACCTTCTGTACTTTGTACTCACTCCATCAGAAGAGAAGAAACACTGCATATATATATATTTATACATGTACATATATGAAACATATATAAATTCACTATATGTATTATTTACCCCTGCCAAAAAGACAAATCATACACAAATAAAAAATAAACACAAGAAAATGAATTCAGCGTTAATGTACATTGTATTCATTATATACATTATTATTAATAATATTATCATATTAGTAATATGACTATATATATATATATATATATATATATATATAATTAACTGAGACTCAGTCATCAGTCTGTGTGCTGTTCCCCTCTCATCCGCCGGAGGGCGGCAGAGATCCCCAAGTCTCGCGGTGTTTTCCGTGTTTATCGCAGCAGAAGAAGAATCGCGGAAGAGGGGAACGGCTTCCTGACGGCTAACACCGATAACTACCCGTCTACTCGCCCGTTTAATCAGGTTCTCCGGTTAGATAGAACCCGGACTGAAGGTAAAACTAAGGCGGGGTTGATTCTTCCAGCATTTCTGCCTCATTGTTAAATTATTGTGGAGATAAAAGCGGGCTGTTAGCCGTTCAGCCTGTTAGCAAGGCGTTGACAGCACTGCAGCTGTTAGCCGGTTAGCTGCAGAGCTAAGATAAGCTAACACAGAGGGAGAGGAGTGTGTGATGGAGGAAGTCAGCTGATGGTGTTTAATGCTTCTGCTGAAGATGCGCGCGCTCACTGCGCGAGACTGTCACGGAGGTTAACGGCTCGTGCTGCTAGCTAAGCTGTGTGTTAGCTTAGCTGTGTGTTAGCTTCGCTAGCTGCTGCCTGTTGTTTGTTCAGTTAAACGGTTTCTGTTTTTGTCACATTAGACCACATCTAGACCAAACTAGACTACATTAGACCACATCTAGACCAAACTAGACTACATTAGACCACATCTAGACCACATCTAGACCACATCTAGACCAAACTAGACTACATTAGACCACATCTAGACCAAACTAGACTACATTAGACCACATCTAGACCAAACTAGACTACATTAGACTACATTAGACCACATCAAGACCACATCTAGACCAAACTAGACTACATTAGACCACATCTAGACTACATTAGACTACATTAGACTACATCTAGACCAAACTAGACTACATTAGACCACATCTAGACCAAACTAGACTACATTAGACCACATCTAGACCAAACTAGACTACATTAGACCACATCTAGACCACATCAAGACCACATCTAGACCAAACTAGACTACATTAGACCACATCTAGACCAAACTAGACTACATTAGACCACATCTAGACCAAACTAGACTACATTAGACCACATCTAGACCAAACTAGACTACATTAGACCACATCTAGACCAAACTAGACTACATTAGACCACATCAAGACCACATCTAGACCAAACTAGACTACATTAGACCACATCAAGACCACATCTAGACCAAACTAGACTACATTAGACCACATCTAGACCAAACTAGACTACATTAGACCACATCTAGACCAAACTAGACTACATTAGACCACATCTAGACCAAACTAGACTACATTAGACCACATCTAGACCAAATTAGACTACATTAGACTACATTAGACCACATCTAGACCAAACTAGACTACATTAGACCACATCTAGACCAAACTAGACTACATTAGACTACATTAGACCACATCTAGACCAAACTAGACTACATTAGACCACATCTAGACCAAGACCAGATCAGAAACCACCATACTTAGACTGGTCAGAACTGGACTAGATTGTCTCCGAGAAACACAATTTCAGATTTGTGAGATTTCCCTTTTCTTCCACAGCTAGACCACATTGGACTTGGTCCGACTTGGTCCACATTGGTCCACATTGGTCCACATTGGTCTCAGGTCTCAGAAAATGCTTAAAAAGCCATGTTACTGGTTTACAGTGTCCCCCAACGTGGTCTGACCGGGTCCTAAAGAGTCTCTCTAGTCCCGATGGACCCGTCTCACCATGGTGGTCTTTGGTCTGGTCCTGGTCCAACGTGGTCTGACCGGGTCCTAAAGAGTCTCTCTAGTCCCGATGGACCCGTCTCACCATGGTGGTCTTTGGTCTGGTCCTGGTCCAACGTGGTCTGACCGGGTCCTAAAGAGTCTCTCTAGTCCCGATGGACCCGTCTCACCATGGTGGTCTTTGGTCTGGTCCTGGTCCAACGTGGTCTGACCGGGTCCTAAAGAGTCTCTCTAGTCCCGATGGACCCGTCTCACCATGGTGGTCTTTGGTCTGGTCCTGGTCCAACGTGGTCTGACCGGGTCCTAAAGAGTCTCTCTAGTCCCGATGGACCCGTCTCACCATGGTGGTCTTTGGTCTGGTCCTGGTCCAACGTGGTCTGACCGGGTCCTAAAGAGTCTCTCTAGTCCCGATGGACCCGTCTCACCATGGTGGTCTTTGGTCTGGTCCTGGTCCAACGTGGTCTGACCGGGTCCTAAGGAGTCTCTCTAGTCCCGATGGACCCGTCTCACCATGGTGGTCTTTGGTCTGGTCCTGGTCCAACGTGGTCTAGTGGAGTCTCATGAATGCATTTGTTTAAATCCTGTTCTGGTCCTCGCAGCATCAAGATGACAGCGGCACCGTATAACTACTCCTACATCTTCAAGTACATCATCATCGGTGAGTATGAAGATGAAGAGGATGAAGATGATGAAGGACACTTTCCTCTGACCTCTGACCCCCCCCCCCCCCCCCCTCTAGGTGACATGGGAGTAGGGAAGTCTTGTCTGCTGCACCAGTTCACAGAGAAGAAATGTGAGTTTTAGATCTCTGATCACCTTCTGATATGATTATTGATTATTGATGATCCATATTGTTGTTTGAGTACAGCAGCTGGTCCACAAGGATCCAGAATATTCATTTATTCAGTCAGTAAACCGTCAGAAATACTAAATGTTGTACTTTTACTTTGTAGTAGTATTTTTGATGAAGTGTAACGATGAGCTCAGAGCTGTTAGACATCATAATTCATCTCTAATATCTATTTTATATTCATGTGAACACATCTGGATTTATTCTAGTTTATCACCAACACTACATTTTACTAGATTACACCTGAAGGCACCATGAGAACGTTATCATTTACCTTCAGCCAGTACTCATGTTCACTGAGCGGAGCCTGAACGCATCGTGTAACTGAAGTGAACCTCTGTTGGTTCTCCGTTAGCCGTGCTGCTAACGTTACTAGCTCTCCTCCTGTTGGTTCTCCGTTAGCGGAGCTGCTAACGTTACTAGCTCTCCTCCTGTTGGTTCTCCGTTAGCCGTGCTGCTAACGTTACTAGCTCTCCTCCTGTTGGTTCTCCGTTAGCGGAGCTGCTAACGTTACTAGCTCTCCTCCTGTTGGTTCTCCGTTAGCGGAGCTGCTAACGTTACTAGCTCTCCTCCTGTTCTCTGTATCTCTAAATACTTGATGTGATCCTGAAACACATTACGACAATAAAGCAGACCGTTGAACCAGAACAACACACACACACACACACACACTTTTTATAGAAGACAGTAGATTCAGTGTGTGTGTGTGTGTGTGTGCGTGTGCGCGCAGTCATGGCGGACTGCCCTCACACCATCGGGGTGGAGTTCGGGACCCGGATCATGGAGGTCCACGGTCAGAAGGTGAAGCTGCAGATCTGGGACACGGCCGGTCAGGAGCGCTTCAGGGCCGTCACCAGGTCTTACTACAGGGGGGCCGCCGGGGCCCTCATGGTGTATGACATCACCAGGTGTGTGTGTGTGTGTGTGTGTGTGTGTGTGTGTGTCATATCCGTTTGATCTGTAGAGGATTAACTTTGTTTCTGTCTGTGTTTTTAGGAGAAGTACTTATAATCACCTGAGCAGCTGGTTAACAGACGCAAGAAACCTGACCAACCCAAACACAGTGAGAACACACACACACACACACACGCACACACGCACACACACACACACACACACACGCATATACACACACACACACACACACGCATATACACACACACGCATATACACACACACACACACGCATATACACACACACACACACGCATATACACACACACACACACGCATATACACACACACGCATATACACACACACGCACACGCATATACACACACACGCATATACACACACACACACACACACGCATATACACACACACACACACACACACACGCATATACACACACACACACGCATATACACACACACACACACACACACGCATATACACACACACACACACACACACACGCATATACACACACGCACACACACACGCATATACACACACACACACACGCATATACACACACACACACACACACGCATATACACACACACACACACACACACGCATATACACACACACACACACGCATATACACACATACACACACGCATATACACACACACGCATATACACACACGCACACGCATATACACACACACACGCATATACACACACACGCATATACACACACACACACACGCATATACACACACACGCATATACACACACACACATATACACACACACACATATACACACACACACACACGCATATACACACACACGCATATACACACACGCATATACACACACACACACACACACACGCATATACACACACACGCATATACACACACACGCATATACACACACACACACACACGCATATACACACACACGCATATACACACACACACACACACGCATATACACACACACACACACGCATATACACACACACACACACACGCATATACACACACACACACACACGCATATACACACACACGCATATACACACACACACACACGCATATACACACACACGCATATACACACACACACACACACACACACGCATATACACACACACGCATATACACACACACGCATATACACACACACACACACGCATATACACACACACGCATATACACACACACACACACACGCATATACACACACACGCATATACACACACACGCACACGCATATACACACACACACGCATATACACACACACGCATATACACACACACGCATATACACACACACACACACATATACACACACGCATATACACACACACACACACACACACGCATATACACACACACGCATATACACACACACACACACACGCATATACACACACACACACACACACGCATATACACACACACACACACACGCATATACACACACACACACGCATATACACACACACGCATATACACACACACACACACGCATATACACACACACGCATATACACACACACACACACACACGCATATACACACACACACACACGCATATACACACACACGCATATACACACACACACACACACACGCATATACACACACACACACACGCATATACACACACACGCATATACACACACACGCACACGCATATACACACACACACGCATATACACACACACGCATATACACACACACACACACACACGCATATACACACACACACATATACACACACACACATATACACACACACACACACGCATATACACACACGCATATACACACACACACACACACACACACGCATATACACACACACGCATATACACACACACGCATATACACACACACACACACACGCATATACACACACACACACACGCATATACACACACACACACACGCATATACACACACACACACGCATATACACACACACACACACACACGCATATACACACACACGCATATACACACACACACACACGCATATACACACACACGCATATACACACACACACGCATATACACACACACGCATATACACACACACGCATATACACACACACGCATATACACACACACGCATATACACACACACGCATATACACACACACGCATATACACACACACACACACGCATATACACACACACACACACGCATATACACACACACACACACACGCATATACACACACACACACGCATATACACACACACACACGCATATACACACACACGCATATACACACACACGCATATACACACACACGCATATACACACACACGCATATACACACACACACACACACGCATATACACACACACGCATATACACACACACACACACGCATATACACACACACGCATATACACACACACACACACACACGCATATACACACACACGCATATACACACACACGCATATACACACATACACACACGCATATACACACACGCATATACACACACACACACACGCATATACACACACACGCATATACACACACACACACACGCATATACACACGCACACATATACACACACACTCGCACACACACACTTGCATATTCACACTCACATATATACACACACACTCGTATACACATTCACACACACACACATATACACAATCGCATATATATATACACACACACACACACACACACACACACACACACACTCGTGTATTCACACACTCTCTCTCTCCGGTCATTCACAGCATCGAGGTGCGTCGGCTGTTCTTTGAGGAGAGATTTCAAATGTTTCAGTTTGTGTTGATTTCTGTCGCGATGCGTTCGAGGCCCGTGGGAGAGATGACACTGTGTGTGTGTGTGTGTGTGTGTGTGTGTGTGTGCAGGTGATCATCCTGATCGGGAACAAGGCCGACCTGGAGGCCCAGAGGGACGTGACGTACGAGGAGGCCAAGCAGTTCGCCGAGGAGAACGGTGAGAAGGCTGCTTGTGTTTGTGACATTATGGGATGGACGGCTGGTGCTGACTTCTACTTCCTGTTCCAGGGTTGCTGTTCCTGGAGGCCAGCGCCAAGACGTGAGCACTCTCTCTCTCTCACACACACACACATATATTTATATATACACAATTTTTTATTTATTTTTCACTCACTCTTCTTTCATCAAACCTCAGGCTGGTAACTGTTGTATTTTTTACTACATCTCAGAGGTACATATTGTACTTTTACTCTTTTTTTAATATATATATACACACACGCGCTTTACTTACTTTTGAGATAAATATTGTTTACATTTAGAATCAGTTTATTAAATGTTTTGTAGAACGTATATTTGTTAACTTGAGTTCAGATCTGTGATTTAAGGGATTGCTTCCACATGGTTCTCAACATGGCCGAGCTGGAGACACTATCATAAATACTTGAGTAAAGGTACTTGTACTCGTACCAGAGTATTTGTTGTTGTCCCATGGTTTCACCACGATCTTCACCAAAGACCCACCACAGTGAACTGGGAGGTCCTGGTGAGGTATTATGGGATGTACGGCAGTACTTCCTCTGCTCGGTGAGCTTCGCTGCCGTGTGTCTGTACCTCAACGTCTTCCTCCTCCCTCGTCTTCCTCAGCGGGGAGAACGTGGAGGAGGCGTTCCTGGAGGCGGCCAAGAGGATCTACCAGAACATCCAAGATGGCAGCCTGGACCTGAACGCCGCCGAGTCCGGGGTCCAGCACAAGCCGTCCGCGCCGCAGGGCGGCCGCCTGAACGCCGACAGCCAGCCGGCCAAAGAAGGCTGCAGCTGCTAACCAGAGACCCGGTCCCCAGAGACCCGGTCCCCAGAGACCCGGTCCCCAGAGACCCGGTCCCCACGAGTCCTCTACCCAGAGGGCGTCAGACCGGATTCAGCCGGATCACATTTACCGGTCCGACCAGCTGCTGTTGAACCCAGAGTTCAGAACCCAGAACCAGACTCGACCATCAAAACCATTAAATCAGGACCCCCCCTCGAACCAAATCCACTATCTATCAAGACCTCCGTGGACCGGTCTCAAATAAACCGGTCTCCTGGATCCAAAGCTGGGTCTCGTTCCATCACCAGTAAACCTTTACCCCCAAACCCGGACCTTCAAAAGTCTGGAGCGCCGTTGGCCCGACCCAAGTGAGGGACTAACTAAACTAGACTACACTTCACCAAAAGGGGTCGCCTTAGTCCTTAGTCTGGATCAAAGTCCTTAGTCTGGATCAAAGTCCTTAGTCTGGATCAAAGTCCTTAGTCTGGGTCAAAGTCCGTTCTTAGTCTGGACCCTTATTCTGGACCCTTTGGGGGTCTTTCTGAAGCCCAACTATCTCTGCCCATGTAATCTAGAGGGCCCTCCGGTCTAGAAGTGGTCCACCAGCCGGGTCGCGCTCCAGAAACAGAACCGTGTTTCGTCTCGACGGTTTTGGGTTTTTCCCCAAATCTCGTGTTACGGGTCCCGAGGTCCCGGTCTCTGCTGCTCCGGTCTCTCGCTCGATCCCGTCCTCGTAGAAGCGCTGAACCCTCTCTGGCGCTCCAGAGGGACTCGTTGGGTACTCGAGTACCAGAGCCGGACCCCGTACAGGGTCTCCGTGGGTCCACCGTTCAGGTCTCGGTCCGAAAAAACTGAAAAATCTCCCCGACTCCAACGAACATAAATTTCAAAATAAAACTTTTTTTTAAACAGTCGCTCTTCTTCCTGAAGACACTAAGACCAAATGAGCCCGGATCTTACGAGGACCGGGACTCACTGGGTCCTGGATCTTACGAGGACCGGGACTCACTGGGTCCTGGATCTTACGAGGACCGGGACTCACTGGGTCCCGGATCTTACGAGGACCGGGACTCACTGGGTCCTGGATCTTACGAGGACCGGGACTCACTGGGTCCCGGATCTTACGAGGACCGGGACTCACTGGGTCCCGGATCTTACGAGGACCGGGACTCACTGGGTCCCGGATCTTACGAGGACCGGGACCCAGTGGGTCCTGGATCCGGTCTCTGTTACTAAGACCCTTAACGGTCCTCCTGCATTCCACTCGCTTTAAACTGTCAAATATCTAAAATATGAACTCACTTTGGTTATTGATCATTGATCTGTGATGAAGGTCACTCTGTGGACCTCCAGTTCAGGATAGATTTTTATTAACGCGTTTCCACATATAAATATATATAATTCAGCGTATGGTGGACCAGTTCTCCCAGTTCGAGTCCCAGAAGGAACAAATGTCTCCAACAGGTCGGATGAATCAAAGTATAATTAATAAGTCTGATTTAAACTGATTTATTTAATCAGGTGACACTTTACGTATTTTAATACCACGTTTCTTTTTTCTATTTTTGTCATAAAAATTAAACATTTTGAGCGTAAATTAAGAAATACTTTCCTTAAATTGAAACCAGCCAATAAAAGATCAATGCATTTATTAAGTTATGACATAAATTTAATTTATTTATTGCCTCATAATCATGATTTATTTTCAGCAGAAATAAATTTACCTTTAAAAAAATATCTATATATAAATCTTAGTCACAGGTGATCAGTTTCACATTGTAATTTGTGCATGAATTATAATTATTGCTATAAACAGTTGTGACATTTGGGCCCTCTGGGACTCCGTACCTGTAGTTCTGGTCCACAGATTTACTTCTTCAGAGCGCCTGTAGGGGGGCAGCGCTGTTCACGGCAAAGAGTTCCGTTTTTAAAGAATCTGATTAAATAAACAACGTTTTTAAATGAGTAAAAACTGCATTTAAAGTCCTTAAATCGTCCAGGTGGGGGCGCTGAGGAGAAGTTAACTTTAAAAGTACACAAGTCTGAGTGATTAAAATTAAGCAGTTTTTTATTTTTTTCGCTCGGCTGAAAAACGCTCTGAATGTTTTTATTCTTTTTCTTTTCCTGTAAAACGTCGGTTTGTCTGCTAAAGTAAAAAAAAAAAAAATTGCTTCTAATGATTCTTTGACTATTTATATTCTAAATCTGTGATTTCTTCAGCTGAACCTCGTCCCTGTACGACCGCGAGGATTCGGCTATTTGTAAATAAAGTATAAATATATACTGTGAGGGCTCTGTGTGCTTCTTTTACAGCCAGGCTTATGCTAAGCTAACCATGAGCGCTCCGTGTGCTTTTTACAGCCAGACTTCATGCTAAGCTAAGCTAACCATGAGCAGGAGAGTATAAATATATACTGAGGGCTCCGTGTGCTTTTACAGCCAGGCTTATGCTAAGCTAACCATGACCAGGAGAGTATATTAAAGTATGTATACTTTTACAGCCAGGCTAACGGCTGCCCCCGCTTCCAGTCTTTATGCTAAGCTAACCATACCATGAGTATAATACATAATAAAGTTTAATTTGAGACTTTAAATTCTGGTGTGAAAATAAAACATTAAAAATTAAACAGGCGTTAATGACGTGACATTTTTGCTTT
>JBAMJR010000147.1:570000-610000 GCA_038501785.1 Myoxocephalus aenaeus | reverse complement strand
ACTAGTCCTACAGCAGCGTGTACTAGTCCTACAGCAGCGTGTACTAGTCCTACAGCAGCGTGTACTAGTCCTACAGCAGCGTGTACTAGTCCTACAGCAGCGTGTACTAGTCCTACAGCAGCGTGTACTAGTCCTACAGCAGCGTGTACTAGTCCTACAGCAGCGTGTACTAGTCCTACAGCAGCGTGTACTAGTCCTACAGCAGCGTGTACTAGTCCTACAGCAGCGTGTACTAGTCCTACAGCAGTGTGTACTAGTACTACAGCAGTGTGTACTAGTCCTACAGCAGCGTGTACTAGTACTACAGCAGTGTGTACTAGTCCTACAGCAGCGTGTACTAGTCCTACAGCAGTGTGTACTAGTCCTACAGCAGCGTGTACTAGTCCTACAGCAGTGTGTACTAGTACTACAGCAGTGTGTACTAGTCCTACAGCAGTGTGTACTAGTCCTACAGCAGCGTGTACTAGTACTACAGCAGTGTACTAGTACTCGTCCTCACCGTCTCTTCAGGACCAGCTTGCGCATCCTGATGAGGTACTGAGTGATTTTGGTGAAGCGTTGTTTACATTTGTGTCGGAGGAATCGAGGCCAGTAGATCAAACTCTCATCGATCTGTTCCAGAGCTTTCTCATAGTTCTTACTGAGCTTCACCTGCAGGACACACAGTTATTTATTTTATTCATACATACATACATACACACACACACACACACCCCATTATTATTATATATACACACACTCACACACACCGTTATATATGCCCCTCTAGTCTCACTCTAGCCTCACTGTGGCCCCTCTAGCCTCACTGTGGCCCCTCTAGCCTCACTGTGGCCCCTCTAGCCTCACTCTAGTCTCACTGTGGCCCCTCTAGTCTCACTCTAGTCTCACTGTGGCCCCTTTAGCCTCACTGTGGCCCCTCTAGCCTCACTGTGGCCCCTCTAGTCTCACTCTAGTCTCACTGTGGCCCCTCTAGTCTCACTCTAGCCTCACTGTGGCCCCTCTAGCCTCACTGTGGCCCCTCTAGCCTCACTGTGGCCCCTCTAGTCTCACTCTAGCCTCACTGTGGCCCCTCTAGCCTCACTGTGGCCCCTCTAGCCTCACTGTGGCCCCTCTAGTCTCACTCTAGCCTCACTGTGGCCCCTCTAGCCTCACTGTGGCCCCTCTAGCCTCACTGTGGCCCCTCTAGTCTCACTCTAGTCTCACTGTGGCCCCTCTAGTCTCACTCTAGTCTCACTGTGGCCCCTCTAGCCTCACTGTGGCCCCTCTAGCCTCACTGTGGCCCCTCTAGCCTCACTCTAGTCTCACTGTGGCCCCTCTAGTCTCACTGTGGCCCCTCTAGCCTCACTGTAGTCTCACTGTGGCCCCTCTAGCCTCACTGTGGCCCCTCTAGTCTCACTCTAGTCTCACTGTGGCCCCTCTAGTCTCACTGTGGCCCCTCTAGCCTCACTGTGGCCCCTCTAGCCTCACTGTGGCCCCTCTAGCCTCACTGTGGCCCCTCTAGCCTCACTCTAGTCTCGTGGCCCCTCTAGCCTCACTGTGGCCCCTCTAGCCTCACTCTAGTCTCACTGTGGCCCCTCTAGCCTCACTCTAGTCTCACTGTGGCCCCTCTAGTCTCACTCTAGTCTCACTGTGGCCCCTCTAGCCTCACTGTGGCCCCTCTAGTCTCACTGTGGCCCCTCTAGTCTCACTGTGGCCCCTCTAGTCTCACTCTAGTCTCACTGTGGCCCCTCTAGTCTCACTCTAGTCTCACTGTGGCCCCTCAAGTCTCACTCTAGTCTCACTGTGGCCCCTCTAGTCTCACTGTGGCCCCTCTAGCCTCACTGTGGCCCCTCTAGCCTCACTCTAGTCTCACTGTGGCCCCTCTAGCCTCACTGTGGCCCCTCTAGCCTCACTGTGGCCCCTCTAGCCTCACTGTGGCCCCTCTAGCCTCACTCTAGTCTCACTGTGGCCCCTCTAGCCTCACTCTAGTCTCACTGTGGCCCCTCTAGCTTCACTGTGGCCCCTCTAGCTTCACTGTGGCCCCTCTAGCCTCACTGTGGCCCCTCTAGCCTCACTGTGGCCCCTCTAGTCTCACTCTAGTCTCACTGTGGGCCCTCTAGCCTCACTGTGGCCCCTCTAGCCTCACTGTGGCCCCTCTAGTCTCACTCTAGTCTCACTGTGGCCCCTCTAGTCTCACTCTAGTCTCACTGTGGCCCCTCTAGCTTCACTGTGGCCCCTCTAGCCTCACTGTGGCCCCTCTAGTCTCACTCTAGCCTCACTGTGGCCCCTCTAGCCTCACTGTGGCCCCTCTAGTCTCACTCTAGTCTCACTGTGGCCCCTCTAGCCTCACTGTGGCCCCTCTAGCCTCACTGTGGCCCCTCTAGTCTCACTCTAGTCTCACTGTGGCCCCTCTAGCCTCACTGTGGCCCCTCTAGTCTCACTCTAGTCTCACTGTGGCCCCTCTAGTCTCACTCTAGTCTCACTGTGGCCCCTCTAGTCTCACTGTGGCCCCTCTAGTCTCACTCTAGTCTCACTGTGGCCCCTCTAGTCTCACTCTAGTCTCACTGTGGCCCCTCTAGCCTCACTGTGGCCCCTCTAGCCTCACTGTGGCCCCTCTAGCCTCACTGTGGCCCCTCTAGCCTCACTGTGGCCCCTCTAGCCTCACTCTAGTCTCACTGTGGCCCCTCTAGCCTCACTGTGGCCCCTCTAGTCTCACTCTAGTCTCACTGTGGCCCCTCTAGCCTCACTGTGGCCCCTCTAGTCTCACTCTAGTCTCACTGTGGCCCCTCTAGCCTCACTGTGGCCCCTCTAGCCTCACTGTGGCCCCTCTAGTCTCACTGTGGCCCCTCTAGTCTCACTGTGGCCCCTCTAGCCTCACTGTGGCCCCTCTAGCCTCACTGTGGCCCCTCTAGCCTCACTGTGGCCCCTCTAGTCTCACTCTAGTCTCACTGTGGCCCCTCTAGCCTCACTGTGGCCCCTCTAGTCTCACTGTGGCCCCTCTAGTCTCACTCTAGCCTCACTGTGGCCCCTCTAGCCTCACTGTGGCCCCTCTAGCCTCACTGTGGCCCCTCTAGCCTCACTGTGGCCCCTCTAGTCTCACTCTAGTCTCACTGTGGCCCCTCTAGTCTCACTGTGGCCCCTCTAGCCTCACTGTGGCCCCTCTAGCCTCACTGTGGCCTCACTGTGGCCCCTCTAGCCTCACTGTGGCCCCTCTAGTCTCACTGTGGCCCCTCTAGTCTCACTGTGGCCCCTCTAGTCTCACTCTAGCCTCACTGTGGCCCCTCTAGCCTCACTGTGGCCCCTCTAGTCTCACTGTGGCCCCTCTAGCCTCACTGTGGCCCCTCTAGTCTCACTGTGGCCCCTCTAGTCTCACTCTAGCCTCACTGTGGCCCCTCTAGTCTCACTGTGGCCCCTCTAGTCTCACTGTGGCCCCTCTAGTCTCACTGTGGCCCCTCTAGTCTCACTGTGGCCCCTCTAGTCTCACTCTAGTCTCACTGTGGCCCCTCTAGCCTCACTGTGGCCCCTCTAGCCTCACCGTGGCCCCTCTAGCCTCACCGTGGCCCCTCTAGCCTCACCGTGGCCCCTCTAGCCTCACCGTGGCCCCTCTAGCCTCACCGTGGCCCCTCTAGCTTCACTGTGGCCCTCACCTTCTCCCACATCCTGGCAGGAAACGCTGCTCTCTCGATCACCTTCATGTAGAGGAAACACTGACCTGAGGAGAGAAGTCACGATTAATATAATAAATCCTGTGACTTCTGATAATAAATGTCAATAAATGAAACATGACATGACACGAGACACGAGATACGATACATGAGACACGAGACACGAGACACGATACATGAGACATGAGATACGAGACATGAGATACGAGACATGAGATACGAGACATGAGACATGAGAGACATGAGATACGAGACATGAGATACGAGATACAAGACACGAGACGAGACACGAGACGATACATGAGATACGAGACACGAGAGATGAGACGCGAGACACGAGAGACGAGACATGACACGAGACGATACATGAGATACGAGACATGAGACATGAGACACGAGATACGAGACATGAGACATGAGACATGAGACATGAGACATGAGACACGAGATACGAGACATGAGACATGAGACACGAGATACGAGACACGAGACGATACATGATACGAGACACGAGACGATACATGAGACACGAGATACGAGACACGAGATACGAGACACGAGATACACGAGATACGAGACACGAGATACGATACACGAGACACGAGACGATACATGAGATACGAGACACGAGACGATACATGAGACACGAGACACGAGATACGAGATACGAGACACGAGATACGAGATACGATACACGAGACACGAGACGATACATGAGATACGAGACACGAGACGATACATGAGACACGAGACACGAGATACGAGACACGAGATACGATACACGAGACACGAGACAATACATGAGATACGAGATACGAGACACGAGACGATACATGAGATACGAGACACGAGACGATACATGAGACACGAGATACGAGACACGAGACGATACATGAGATACGAGATACGAGACACGAGACGATACATGAGACACGAGATACGAGACGATACATGAGATACGAGACACGAGACGATACATGAGATACGAGACACGAGACGATACATGAGACACGAGATACGAGACACGAGACGATACATGAGATACGAGATACGAGACACGAGACGATACATGAGACACGAGATACGAGACACGAGACGATACATGAGATACGAGACACGAGACGATACATGAGATACGAGACACGAGACACGAGATACGAGACACGAGACGATACATGAGATACGAGATACGAGACACGAGACGATACATGAGACACGAGACACGAGACGATACATGAGACACGAGATACGAGACACGAGACGATACATGAGACACGAGACACGAGACACGAGACATGAGACACGAGATACGAGACACGAGACGATACATGAGACACGAGACGAGACACGAGACATTAGACACGAGACATGAGATACGAGACATGAGACTAGACACGGGACGATACAAGATACACGAGACGATACACGAGATACGAGATACGAGACATGAGACACGAGATACGAGACACGAGATACGAGACACGAGACACATGAGATACGAGACACATGAGATACGAGACACGAGATACGAGACACGAGATACGAGACACATGAGATACGAGACACGAGACACGAGACGATACATGAGATACGAGACACGAGATACGAGACACGAGATACATGACACGAGATACACGAGATACATGAGATACGAGACACGAGATACGAGACGATACGAGACACGAGATACATGAGATACGAGACACGAGATACGAGACACGAGACACGAGATACGAGACACGAGATACACGAGATACATGAGATACGAGACACGAGACGATACATGAGATACGAGACACGAGACGATACATGAGATACGAGACACGAGATACGAGACACGAGATACATGACACGAGATACACGAGATACGAGACGATACATGAGATACGAGACGATACATGAGAGACTAGACACGAGAGACGAGACATGAGATACGAGACAATACATGAGAGACGAGAGACGAGACATGAGACGATACATGAGACACGAGACGATACATGAGAGACGAGACACGAGAGACGAGAGACGAGACACGAGATACGAGACGATACATGAGAGACGAGAGACGAGACATGAGACGATACATGAGAGACGAGACACGAGAGACGAGACATGAGATACGAGATACGAGATACGAGACACGAGACGGGACGAGACACGAGACGAGACACGAGACGATACACGAGACACGAGACATGAGACATGCGTTATGAGACACGCGTTATGAGACACGCGTTATGAGACATGCGTTATGAGACACGAGACATGCGTTATGAGACATGAGACATGCGTTATGAGACACGCGTTATGAGACACGCGTTATGAGACATGCGTTATGAGACACGAGACATGCGTTATGAGACATGAGACACGCGTTATGAGACACGCGTTATGAGACACGCGTTATGAGACATGCGTTATGAGACACGAGACATGCGTTATGAGACATGAGACATGCGTTATGAGACACGAGACATGCGTTATGAGACACGAGACATGCGTTATGAGACACGAGACATGCGTTATGAGACACGAGACATGAGACACGCGTTATGAGACATGAGACATGCGTTATGAGACACGAGACATGCGTTATGAGACACGAGACATGCGTTATGAGACACGAGACATGCGTTATGAGACACGAGACATGTGTTATGAGACATGCGTTATGAGACATGAGACATGCGTTATGAGACACGAGACATGCGTTATGAGACACGAGACATGCGTTATGAGACACGAGACATGCGTTATGAGACATGAGACATGCGTTATGAGACACGAGACATGCGTTATGAGACATGCGTTATGAGACATGAGACATGCGTTATGAGACATGCGTTATGAGACACGAGACATGCGTTATGAGACATGCGTTATGAGACAAGAGACATGCGTTATGAGACACGAGACATGCGTTATGAGACACGAGACATGCGTTATGAGACATGCGTTATGAGACAAGAGACATGCGTTATGAGACACGCGACATGCGTTATGAGACACGCGACATGCGTTATGAGACATGCGACATGCGTTATGAGACATGCGTTATGAGACATGAGACATGCGTTATGAGACATGCGACATGCGTTATGAGACATGCGACATGCGTTATGAGACATGCGTTATGAGACATGAGACATGCGTTATGAGACATGCGTTATGAGACATGAGACACGCGTTATGAGACACGCGTTATGAGACACGAGACATGCGTTATGAGACATGCGTTATGAGACAAGAGACACGCGTTATGAGACACGCGTTATGAGACATGCGTTATGAGACATGAGACATGCGTTATGAGACACGCGTTATGAGACATGCGTTATGAGACATGCGTTATGAGACACGCGTTATGAGACATGAGACACGCGTTATGAGACACGCGTTATGAGACATGCGTTATGAGACATGAGACATGCGTTATGAGACACGCGTTATGAGACATGCGTTATGAGACATGAGACATGCGTTATGAGACATGAGACATGCGTTATGAGACATGAGACATGCGTTATGAGACACGCGTTATGAGACATGCGTTATGAGACATGAGACATGCGTTATGAGACATGCGTTATGAGACATGAGACACGCGTTATGAGACACGCGTTATGAGACATGCGTTATGAGACATGAGACATGCGTTATGAGACACGCGTTATGAGACATGCGTTATGAGACATGAGACATGCGTTATGAGACATGCGTTATGAGACATGAGACACGCGTTATGAGACACGCGTTATGAGACATGCGTTATGAGACATGAGACACGCGTTATGAGACACGCGTTATGAGACATGCGTTATGAGACATGAGACATGCGTTATGAGACACGCGTTATGAGACATGCGTTATGAGACATGAGACATGCGTTATGAGACATGCGTTATGAGACATGAGACATGCGTTATGAGACACGCGTTATGAGACATGCGTTATGAGACATGAGACACGCGTTATGAGACATGCGTTATGAGACATGAGACATGCGTTATGAGACATGCGTTATGAGACATGAGACATGCGTTATGAGACACGCGTTATGAGACATGCGTTATGAGACATGAGACATGCGTTATGAGACACGCGTTATGAGACATGAGACATGCGTTATGAGACATGCGTTATGAGACATGAGACATGCGTTATGAGACACGCGTTATGAGACATGCGTTATGAGACATGAGACATGCGTTATGAGACACGCGTTATGAGACATGAGACATGCGTTATGAGACATGCGTTATGAGACATGAGACATGCGTTATGAGACACGCGTTATGAGACACGCGTTATGAGACATGAGACATGCGTTATGAGACATGCGTTATGAGACACGCGTTATGAGACATGAGACATGCGTTATGAGACATGAGACATGCGTTATGAGACATGCGTTATGAGACATGCGTTATGAGACACGCGTTATGAGACACGCGTTATGAGACATGACTGGAGACACGCACCCTTCTCCTCCCGGATGGTGGCGTACTGGCTGCTGGCCAGGGGGCAGGAGGACCGGTTGCACAACCCCGTGATGTTGAACTCATTGCGGCAGAAGCTCTGGCTCTTGGTCCTGAGGACGGAAGACGATGTACACAGAGATGTAGTACATGCATATAATAAGGAATACATTGACAGGAAGTAAAAGTACATGAAGGTACTTTTGCAGCAGACAGAATATTTTTCATTCGTTTTATGATTCAGAAACTCTGACTCAAAGGAGAACTACGTCGAAAAATATTATAATTACTACAACCAGCCTCTACCTTTAAATACTTTACACCTCATATATATATATATATATATTTATTACATCTCACGGTCATCTAACAAGTACATTTGTATATATTTACATATACTGGATGTCTCATCTACCCCTATAATAATCTATAACTTGTTTTAATATATATATATATATATATATATATATATATATATATATATATATATATATATAAACAAGTTATAGATTATTATATGTACTGATGTTCCTGGAGGGAGACTTCCTGTAACGCTGGTCACGTGACTCTTACTTGACTTTAAAGGAGCAGAACTGCTGGTTCCCGATGATGTCCCAGATGACCTGCAACACAACACGATGCATTAATAACAATAATACCAATGATTAATGTTCCGTGTCATACAAGTAATACACATATGTATATAAATAAACACATTTAATCAAGTCTATTTTTACTGAACCATCAGACTCATACGTAAACTGTCCACAGACACAGAAATATGAATTCAGTTTACTGAAGGAGAAGGAGAATAACTTGTATTAAATAAGAGATGGTGGTGCACGTGTTCCTGTAATAAGAGTTTCCTCGTGCTGGTAAAGCTTAAGTTACTTTGTTCACAGAGAAGCTCGACGAGCTTAAAACACACGTTTTCACAACGTTTTACATGAAAACGCTCGATAATGTAATCAAGACATACGTTTACTGTACGGGAGCGACTGTGACTACTAAACACAGATGAGATATATTAAAAAACAATCCACATGGGCATCTCTTAAACAGCTAGCAGCTAGCGTTAGCATGAGGACGTAGCGGCTCGTGAGCGTCACGTTGCTTCCGTTAAACTCACGTCGTCGTGTTGCATCTTGACTTCCGCGCGCAGAAGCTCGCAGCTTCACTTCCACGGACTTCCGCTGCTTGTGTTGGTATTTAATACGTTAATATTCCGTTCTGGACGAGTGTTTCTGCCTCCGAAGCCACATGTAGGGTCAGGGAGCCACCATCTTTGTTTGCATGGGCGAGATCTCGGCAGAGTGACGTCATTGAAGTAAGGAAGTATCGCGATATTTGGAACTACTTTATTTTTCTACTTCTCCATTTAAATCCAGGTACTTTATATATAAACTTTGTTGGATTTGTTTCAGATTATTTTTAACTTGTTAAAGAAAATAATTTAGTAAATTCAAATAATAATAAGTAAATGAGTAAAGTGAAGACATCACATAATAGCCAGCATGTAACAATGGGTTTCGGTTCAGTATTTTTCTATAATATTATTATTATTACACAAGTATTATTTACGTGTGACAAATTAAAGTGATTGATATTTGTGATATTTTCTTCTCCAAATAAAATAATAAAAGAAAAAGACAAAACTCTGTTTTACTTAATTTAATTTACCAAATTCTTTAATTCTAACTATAAGTTAAGTTATACTACTTTTTTAATATGATGCTCAATATTGATTTTTCTACCTTACTTTCTCTTATTCTCTGGTGTTACTATCACTGTAATAATTATATTATATATACTTCATATTATTACTATGGTTTTATTTTTCTATTTAATTATTTATTTCTACATTGACACATCTCATTGTGATGATGTTCAGGATCAGAAGGGCTGAGGCGCAGAGCGTAACAAGGTGAGGGCTGCACCTTTCACAGATGGACCGTGAACACACCGATCATCATACTCATGAACAGGAAGGTCATTGACATAAAGATGGCGCTGGAGCCTTGTGTGTGGGCTCTCCAGCTCTTTGAGTCATGGTGTCAACATTAAATCTGGATTCAGATCTCACCACAGCATAGAAACGAATGAAAGCCACCAATGAGCTCCTCCTCTCCTCTGATGACCACTCCCTCAACTATTAGCCAGCCCCCATCACCCTGTGGGACTCCCCCATCAACGCTGTGGAGTCCTTCCTCTTCCTGGACTCCATCCTAACCCAGGACCTCAAGTGGGAGCTGAACATCAGCTGCATCACCAAGAAGGCCCAGCAGAGGATGTTCTTCCTGAGGCAGCTGAAGAAATTCAACCTGCCAAAGACAATGATGGTGCACTTCTACACTGCCATCATCTCCTCCATCCTCTGCTCCTCCATAACCGTCTGGTACGCTGCAGCCACTGCCAAGGACAAGAGCAGAGCATAATTCGCTCTGCCCGAGTGGCTGATTGGCTGCAATCTGCCGTCCCTCCAGGACTTGTTTGCTTCCAGGACCCTGAAGTGAGCTAGAAAGATTGTAGCTGACCTCTCACCCTGGACACAACCTGTTTGAGTCCCTTCCATCTGGCAGGAGGCTGAGGTCCATCAGGACCAACACCTCACGCCACAAGAACAGATTCTTCCCGTCGGCAGTCGGGCTCATCAACAGAGCCTTGTTTCCTCAACAGAGCCCGGGTCCCCTAACAGAGCCTGGGTCCTTCACTGACTGACTCTGTCACCCCAGGACAATTACCTACCACTCCGCTTCACATCCCTTCATACTTCATATTTAAATAGACTGCACATTCACATTACACTTGTTTAAAGTTTAAAGTACTGTCTGTACTGTACATTTTTCTGTTGTAATCTTGAATGAAACTCGAGCAGAATGATTCCAATCAGGATTAATAAAGTTATTATTAAAAATAAATAAATAATTTCAGTTATCCCCAACATCATGAAATGCAAGTTTCTTAAATTTTCTACATTGACACAAGTGGTCATCATGACTTTCAGTTCAGGATCAGAAGGGCTGAGGCGCAGAGCGTAACAAGTGAGGGCTGCACCTTTCACGGATGGTCCGTGAACACACCGATCATCATACTCATGAACAGGAAGGTCATTGACGTAAAGATGGCGCTGGAGCCTTGTGTGTGGGCTCTCCAGCTCTTTGAGTCACGGTGTCAACATTTATATTTACGTATATTATTTAAATTCATTCAGGATTCAGATCTCACCACAGCACAGAAACTAATGAAAGCCACCAATGAGCTCCTCCTCTCCTCTGATGACCACTCCCTCAACTATTAGCCAGCCCCCATCACCCTGTGTGACTCCCCCGTCCACGCTGTGGAGTCCTTCCTCTTCCTGGACTCCATCCTAACCCAGGACCTCAAGTGGGAGCTGAACATCAGCTCCATCACCAAGAAGGCCCAGCAGAGGATGTTCTTCCTGAGGCAGCTGAAGAAATTCAACCTGCCGATGAAAATGATGGTGCACTTCTACACTGCCATCATTGAGTCCATCCTCTGCTCCTCCATCACCGTCTGGTACGCTGCAGCCACTGCCAAGGACAAGAGCAGAGCATAATTCGCTCTGCCCGAGTGGCTGATTGGCTGCAATCTGCCGTCCCTCCAGGACTTGTTCGCTTCCAGGACCCTGAAGTGAGCTAGAAAGATTGTAGCTGACCCCTCTCACCCTGGACACAACCTGTTTGAGTCCCTTCCATCTGGCAGGAGGCTGAGGTCCATCAGGACCAAGACCTCACGCCACAAGAACAGATTCTTCCCGTCGGCAGTCGGCTCATCAACAGAGCCCGGGTCCCCTAACAGAGCCTGGGTCCTTCACTGACTGACTCTGTCACCCCAGGACAATTACCTACAACTCCGCTTCACATCCCTTCATACTTCATATTTAAATAGACTGCACATCCACATTACACTTGTTTAAAGTTTAAAGTACTGTCTGTACTGTACATTTTTCTGTTGTAATCTTGAATGAAACTCGAGCAGAATGATTCCCATCAGGATTAATAAAGTTATTATAAAAATAAATAAATAATTTCAGTTATCCCCAACATTATGTAATTCAAGTTTCTTAATTTTTTTACATTGACACAACTGGCCATCATGACTTCCAGTTCAGGATCAGAAGGGCTGAGGCGCAGAGCGTAACAAGGAGAGGGCTGCACCTTTCACAGATGGTCCATGAACACACCGATCATCATACTCATGAACAGGAAGGTCATTGACGTAAAGATGGCGCTCGAGCCTTGTGTGTGGGCTCTCCAGCTCTTTGAGTCACGGTGCAAACATTAAATCTGGATTCAGATCTCACCACAGCACAGAAACTAATCAAAGTCACCAATGAGCTCCTCCTCTCCTCTCATGACCACTCCCTCAACTATTAGCCAGCCCCCATCACCCTGTGAGACTCCCCCGTCAACGCTGTGGAGTCCTTCCTCTTCCTGCACTCCATCATCCCCCAGGACCTCAAGTGGGAGTTGAACATCAGCTCCATCACTAAGAAGGCCCAGCAGAGGATGTTCTTCCTGAGGCAGCTGACGAAATTCAACCTGCCAAAGACAATGATGGTGCAATTCTACACTGCCATCTTTGAGTCCATCCTCTGCTCCTCCATCACCGTCTGGTACGCTGCAGCCACTGCCAAGGACAAGGCCAGGCTGCAGCGCATCATCCGCTCTGCTGAGAGGTGATTGGCTGCAATCTGCCATCCCTCCAGGACTTGTTTGCTTCCAGGACTCTGAAGCGAGCTAGAAAGATTGTAGCCGACCCCTGGGGCCGGTATTTCAAAATGATCCCACAGGATTAATCCTCCTGGATTGGATTAAATCCTGATCAGATCCCAAAAACTGGTATTTCAAAGCAAATCTGATCCTGAAGATTCAAATTCAGATTTGGG
Source organism: Myoxocephalus aenaeus (assembly GCA_038501785.1). Taxonomy (NCBI): domain Eukaryota; kingdom Metazoa; phylum Chordata; class Actinopteri; order Perciformes; family Cottidae; genus Myoxocephalus; species Myoxocephalus aenaeus. The sequence goes on along the minus strand of JBAMJR010000147.1, from coordinate 596,969 downwards.
AATCCAATCCTGCCTTTGATCCGGATAAGAAACTGCTGTTGAGTATTTCAAAACTTTAGTGGGAAATCTGGATCAGTTTGATCCTAAAAATCAGGATTACCCTGATCCCACCTCAGAGGTGGATTAGAGGGAGATTACATGTAAAGGTTTGAACAGCCGAAGTGTAACTGCTCCCACAGGTCCTTGTTGGATAAGATACAGCTACACTTCACTGCTGTTTGATCAATGTTTATTTTCTATTTTTCAGTCAAATGTATTTATTAACATGCATTCAGCACACACACTTAATTGTCATAGCCAAAGCTCAAAAGGTTATTCCATTTGGAGCAGGTCTGTGTTAACTGGCTGTCTTCTCTTTCCACAAACATCTGTAAAGAAAAACACATATTAAGGTTTTAGGGCTGTCCCTTTTGTTGACAACTGTTTCCTAAAAAGATATGTACAACACATTTTAAAATCTACACACAATGCCTTGCGAGTAAATGCATTAAAATGTGGATGTGGACCGCGACATACAGACGCTAGCCTATTTGCTAACTTGTTAGCTCCTTAACACAGAAGTCAATGGAGCAGCGTTAGCTTCCATTAGTGCGAACTCGGCTTTATTTGACTTCGCCGAGCTCTTCTTTCAACTTTGTGCTGATTTATGTAATTTGTTAACTCAACATAATGATTGCCTTTCATCTAGTCTTAGGACGCATCAACACTGACCACGATTCTACTAACATTTAGAGACAATAGTTGTGCCAGGTTCTCCTTTTTTTGAAAGAATGTTCGCTCCATTTCCTGTTTCCTGTCTGTGATCCGGGGGCGGCGGATTTGGACGTCCCAATCTGCCGGTATCAGGATCACTCTGATCCAATCCGGCAAAGTTTTGAAATACCGGGATAGATCAGGTTGATCCGTGGCTGAGGACAGGGGGATTTGGTTATCCGGATCATTCTGATCTGGATTACACGTTTTGAAATACCGGCCCCAGGAGATCCAGGACAAGTCCCTACCGGTCCCTCCCCTGCACATCCCTTCATACTACATATTTAAATACACTCGTCACCTTCACATTACACTTTTCTAAAGTACTGTTATCTGTTGTCTGTGCACTTTATTTTAATTTAATATTGTAAATATAATTGTAAATTAAATATGCTCTTATTTCTTGCACTGTGTTTATTGTTTAATGTCATGCACTACCGGCCAAGACAAATTCCTTGGAAGTAAAAACATACGTGGCAATAAATGGTTCTGATTCAGATTTTTTATATATTTGTATTATTGTCTTTTGTCATTTTTTCTGTTGTAATCTTGAATGAAACTCGGGCAGAATAATTCCCATAGGATTACTTAAATTATTATTAAAAAAATAATAATAATATTAATAATTTCAGTTCTCCCCAACAGTATGTAATTAATGTAATATTTATTTTTATTATCAATAAAAATAAATAAAGTAAAATAAAAAAATGTAAATAATATTAATAATTTCAGATCTCCCCAACATTATGTAACTAATTTAATGTTTCTATTTATTCAATAAAAAATAAAGTAAAATAAATCAATAATAATAATAATTTTGTAATGGAAAATAATAATAGGTAAATGAGTAAAGCGACGACATCACATAATAGCCAGTCTGTAAAAATGTATTTTTATATTATTATTATTATTATTATTACACCCGTATTATTATGTGTGAAAAATGAATTGGATTGAAAATTGTGATATTTTTTTCTCCAAATAAAATAATAAAAGAAAAAGAAAAAATTCTGCTTTACTTACTTTAATTCTCCAATGTCTTTAATAATTCTAACTGTAAGTTATTTTGCACTACTTTTTTAATACCATGCTCGGTATTGCTCTTTCTACCTTACTTTCCATTATTCTCTGGTGTTACTTTCACTAAAATATTATTATTATTATATACTCCATATTTCTGATCTATTATTACATTATTTTTTTTTACATTGACTCAACTCGTCGTCATGACTTCCGGTTCAGGATCAGAAGGGCTGAGGCGCAAACGTAACAAGGGGAGGGCTGCACCTTTCACGGATGGTCCGTGAACGCACCGATCATCATACTCATGAACAGGAAGGTCATTGACGTGAAGATGGCGCTGCAGCCTTGTGTGTGGGCTCTCCAGCTCTTTGAGTCACGGTGTCAACATTTATATTTATCTGTATTGTTTATTATCGTCATCGTCTGTGAATCTGAAGTCTCACTCAACAGGAAACACACTCAGCCGTCTGTGTGTTTGGATTTAGATTTAACGGCTCCGGGAAAGCAGAGTTGTGTTCTCTATCTGGAGCGGTGCATTGTGGGAGGGCAGGGTGTGCATTGTGGGAGTGTTAGCTGTTGGAAGAAGCAACAGCGACACCCGGTGGTGTGGAAGGAAACTGGACTCAGGTATTTTAAATAAAGACTTCCTTTTCTTGTTTTTTATTTCGCTTTGAAGGCCAGTGGAGGAAGTATTTAGATCTTATACTGCAGTAAAAGTACAAATACCACACAGTCACAGTAATATTGATTTATATGTATATTTATATTTATATACATATTTACATATATGTAAATACTTTATATACATCTTTACATATGTATATATAAATATTTTAACATACATATATATTTATATACATATATGTGAATATATCTTTACATATGTTTATATATACATACATAAATACACATACAAGTATGTACATATATAGGTATGTGTCTATATGTATATATATTTACATATAAATGTATATCTTTACATATATATGTAAAGATGTATATACATGTATATACTTTATCTATATCTTTACATATATATATATATATATATATATATATATATATATATATATCTAAACATACATATATATCTTTACATATGTCTATATATATATAAATACATACATGTATATATATGTATGTGTCTATATAAGTATAGATATATACAGGATATATTTAGATATCTTACAGCAGTAATAGTACATTCAATTCATATTCGAGATCCAGTTTGAGATATTTTCCTCTTTAAATGTTTAACTCTCACTATGATTTAGTTCCATATATATATGATATAAATGTTGTACTATATACTGTATATACGTATATATACTGAAGTAGCCGAACAGTATTAATATCTGTATTTAGTCAACATCTGACTGTTATTTCAACGTTCAAATGAATATCTCAATAATATTTATTATCAGATTTGAACTGGATGAATTATAATAAATATAAAATCTAATAAATCAATGTTCTTCTCTTTTAAGTAGAATAAGGTCTGCATTGTCAAAATAAAAATACAGAACAGAAGGCGTTTCTAAAACAAAGTACTTCATTTAGAAAATGTCTGTATTTATGTCAATTCTTGACCATTAAACTAAACTTCCTGAAAGGTCATACGGCTGATATTTAACATACAATAATAAATGAAACCATTAATAAATAAATAAAGCAGATTGTTCATCTGTAAACCTACTTTATTATTTAAGAGAGGAAGAAGAGACGGACTGCGGGGGAAAAGACAGAAATGGTTTATTTCAGTAAATAGTGAGCGGCTGTACAACACGTTGGCACTCTTAAAGGGACAGTCCTTCTTAAAGAGACAGTCCGCCAGAAACAGCTGGCAGATGTTCTTTTGTTTTCACTTGTTCTTCTTTTTGCTCAAACACCCCACGAACAGCAGCAGCCTCTGGGACACGCGCCACCAAATAAAAGACGGGGGAGGGAAATAAAAACAAACAAACAGAGAAACCAAACGAGAGGCGCCCGAAAGCCACAACAGACGGAAGAAGTCAGCCGAACAACCGAAAAACTACACGCAACATGCAACTCACATCGATTTACACCGAATATATAGGCATGCAAAAACAACACGGCTCTGAGCGGGGGGGGCGGAGACACACACACACACACACACACACACACACACACACACACACACACCTATGTGTTTGTGTAAAATACGACCGACGTGTCGCCTCCTGAACACACCGTGGAGGCTGAAGATCCACCCAGGAGTCTGACTGGAACCAGGTGCATTGTGGGTGTTCAGCGGCTGCTCGCTGACCGTCGATATATTTTAAAAACGTTTATTGTTTTTTTTTAAATGTTATTAAAATCTCTCTTTTCGTCCTCTCACGTGTTCCCGATGCATTTTTTATTATCGAGTATCGAGAACGGGTTCTGATGTGAAAACGTTCTAGAATATTCAAGTCTTCGTGTTCTCGACTTTGTAGCTTTATATTTAAAAAGAGACACACACACACATATATATACGTGTGTGTGTGTGTGTGTGTGTGTGTGTGTGTGTGTGTGTGTGTGTGTGTGTGTGTGTGTGTGTGTGTGTGTGTATATATATATATATATATATATATATATATATATATATATTCTAGAACAGTGAGGAATGTGCTGAAATGAGTCCAGAACACGAGTCTCTAGAACCTGAACACAAAGTGTTTTCGTGGCGACGCGTCTGGATGGGATGCGTTCCACGATTCTCAGAACCAGAGGAAGCGTTTGGGTGAAGTGTGTGCGGTTCCACAACAAGCGGCTCCGTGTGCGGTTCCCTCTCCTGGAATCTGAGGCCGTCGCCTTTCTGCCAGAGCGGGGGGGTTTAGTTCTTTTTGTTAAAACACATGGGGGGGGCGACGTTCCGCAGAATCAAACAACACGAGCGCCTTCTAGAATATTTAAGGGACATGAACATAAAACGTAAACAAAAAGGTTCTCGAGCAGTGAGGAACGAGCCGACATTATTCCAGAACCTGAAGCGGAACGTCAAACGTGTTCCAACTCTTCAACGAAATAAATGCTTTTGTATAAAAAAATTAAAATAATAATAAAAAAATAAAAAAAGATGAGATGCGTTCCAGAAGAATGAAAACGGGTTCCAGAGCAGACGTGGCTGTCGGGGTTCTACGTTCTAGCATCTGAAGCCGTCGGGTTTCCGTCACAGCTGGAGGGTTCCAAACAAACGACCGACTCCAGAACTTCAAACGGAACCCAATGAGATGGAACCCAAAGTGACGGTACCCAAAGTGAAGGAACCCAATGAGACGGTACCCAAAGTGAAGGAACCCAATGAGACGGAACCCAATGAGACGGAACCCAAGGGGAAGGAACCCAATGTGAAGGAACCCAATGTGAAGGAACCCAATGAGACGGAACCCAATGTGAAGGAACCCAATGAGACGGAACCCCCAATGAGACGGAACCCCCAATGAGACGGAACCCCCAATGAGACGGAACCCAATGAGACGGAACCCAATGAGAAGGAACCCAAAGGGAAGGAACCCAATGAGACGGAACCCAATGAGAAGGAACCCAAAGGGAAGGAACCCACGTCGGAGCGCTTCAGATCCAGAAAGAAGAAACGAACCCCTCCAGAACGTTTGGTTTCGGGGGTTCAGGCACAGGAGACGCGGATCAGGCAACACGGCTGCTAACGTCGCCGGTGGAGTGGCGCACTGTTGTGGGCGGAGCTACATCAGCTAAGAGCAAAGGATTGTGGGAGATGGAGTTTCCTCCATAATCCACAGTTCCAGCTGTTTAAAATAAAATAAGGAGCTGTGAGTTGATTGAAGACGCCAGACTCCCATCAAGAAAAGATCCTCCACACCGACCGGCGCAGGAGGGATAGAACCAACAGCCTTCTACATGTAACCGGGTCATGAACCAAACACGCGACGTGAAAGCAAAGAACAGATAATGTACAAAGAGTCCGTCGTGCGCCTCGTATAAACATATCAACAAAAAGAAACTGTACAGATATGAAAGCAGGAGGTAACATCTTTTTTTTTTATAAAAACACATAAATCAACACTGGTTTCAAACCACACCCACTTCGAGGTCAGCCAATCAGAAAACAGGTGGGCGGGGCGTGACGACTGCTACAGTTTCACCATCGCGCTGTGATTTCTGGGCTTTTTTTAAAATGAGAACAGATCAATACTGCATCAGGTCAGAGGGAAGACGTGAAAGGGAAACATTCGGACATTTTGGGAAATACTTTGTCTTCGCTCTGAGATACGACCTTAATTAACAGTTCATAAACAGTTTATAAACGTGTAATAAAGGGTTCATAACACACCGAAATGTAGTCGTAAGCCGATATAAAAAGGAGAAACAATACTGAACATGAATTAACACTCGGATCCACTGAAACTACATCGAAGTGAGTTATAAACAGTTAGCGAATGTTACAGAGCGATTATGAACGTTACCAATAACAAACAATCAATAACCGACATCGATCTCGTCACAAGAGGATTTCCCAAAATTACGTCCGCGTTCCTTCGACCCGAATCTGGGACAGAAGTCACGAATAAAAACGTATATTCCTCCGTCGTCGTCGTCCTGGTTGTCCAGAACGCGTAGCTCGACGTTAGCATCGCTAACTGGTGCAGCCGTCTGCTGCCAGATGGCCTTCTGGGTAATGTAGGAACCGGCAGCAACAGGGGGAAGAAGACAAACACGTAAAGAATGAAGAGAAACAAAAACAGTCTCATGGTTGGTTTTGTTTTTTGTTTTTGACGGCGTCGTTCAGACTTTCAGCGTCTTTGTTCGTCTACAGGCGACCTGCAGGGAGGAGGCGGGGCCAGTAAAATGCTCTGTGATTGGCCACGAGTCCCTCCCATGTGACTTAACAGCAGAGTAGTCCACAAACGCTTTCTGAAGACCCGTCCCTTCATTAACCCGGCAGGCGGACAGGGTTTCAGGAAAAAAGGGGGGGGGCAGGCGGTCCTCCTCGGGATCGGGTTCTCGTAGAGATTTATTTTCTTCATCGTTGCCACAAAATGTTCCAAAATGTAATTGAGCTAACGGGTTTCAGTTACTCCAAATAAGACCGGGTCGCTGGTCTTATTTGGGGCGCTGCAACCAGGAAGCTTCTCAACAGGGTCTAAAGAAGTCTGGACACTTATGATGAATAACAGATGACTGGAGACACTTGAAGACGTGGAGCCTGGTGTAGTCTCCCGTCTCGGTTGTCGTCTCGGTTGTCGTCTTGGTTGTCGTCTCCCCGTCTTGGTTGTAGTCTTGGTTGTCGTCTTTGGGTCTTGGTTGTTGTTTCTCTGTCTTGGTTGTCGTCTTGGTTGTAGTCTTGGTTGTCGTTTCCCCGTCTTGGTTGTCGTCTTTGGGTCTTGGTTGTCGTCTCGGTTGTCGTCTTGGTTGTCGTCTCCCCGTCTTGGTCGTAGTCTTGGTTGTAGTCTTGGTTGTAGTCTTGGTTGTCGTTTCTCTGTCTTGGTCGTAGTCTTGGTTGTAGTCTTGGTTGTCGTTTCCCCGTCTTGGTTGTCGTCTTTGGGTCTTGGTTGTCATCTTGGTTGTCGTCTTGGTTGTCGTCTTGGTTGTCGTCTTGGTTGTAGTCTTTGGGTCTTGGTTGTCGTTTCTCTGTCTTGGTTGTAGTCTTGGTTGTAGTCTTGGTCGTAGTCTCCTGGTCTTGGGGGCGGGGCTTCCATAACCACGTATATTTTTTGTGTTTAAGGCGTTAAGAGTAAAGAACGATATCATCCGTCTCAGGCGTCTCTAGAGTTTGTGGAGCGGTAGTTCTTCTTCACTGGGGGTCTAAGCAGGTCTCAGTAAGTCTTTTTGGGGGGGAGGAGGAGGGTGATCCTGGACCGGGAAGTTCTGGTCTTAGGAGGTCTTGACCAGGTCGTAGACGTAGATGTGGAAGTCGTCGTCGAACTTGATGAAGTAGACGGAGGGCTTGGCCTCCACCTGGTGGATGACCATCCCCGACCGCTTGCCGCCGTCCTCTTTGGCGTACTCCACCTGTTTGCCCACCAGGCTGTCCACCACCTCGCCGGGCTCCCGCTCCGCCGCCACACTGTCGTCTACAGAGGGGGAGACAGGAGGGGGGTCAGTCTGGTGGGTCACCAGGTCAGCGGCTGGCAGATAGTGACAAAACGTTAGCAGAGAACGCAGCGTTAGCACATGTAGCATAGACTTCTATACAACCATGGAGTCGCCCCCTGGTGGTCACTAGAGATAATGCAGTGTTAACACATGAAGCATAGACTTCTATACAAACAGAGGAGTCACCTCCTGGTGGTCAGGAGAGAGAATGCAGCTTTAACACATGAAGCATATACTTCTATACAACCAGAGGAGTCGCCCCCTGGTGGTCACTAGAGATAATGCAGTGTTAACACATGAAGCATAGACTTCTATACAACCAGAGGAGTCGCCCCCTGGTGGTCAGGAGAGATAATGCAGTGTTAACACATGAAGCATAGACTTCTATACAAACAGAGGAGTCGCCCCCTGGTGGTCAGGAGAGAGAATGCAGCTTTAACACATGAAGCATAGACTTCTATACAACCAGAGGAGTCGCCCCCTGGTGGTCAGGAGAGAGAATGCAGCTTTAACACATGAAGCATAGACTTCTATACAACCACAGGAGTCGCCCCCTGGTGGTCACTAGAGATAATGCAGTGTTAACACATGAAGCATAGACTTCTATACAACCAGAGGAGTCGCCCCCTGGTGGTCAGGAGAGAGAATGCAGCTTTAACACATGAAGCATAGACTTCTATACAACCAGAGGAGTCGCCCCCTGGTGGTCACTAGAGATAATGCAGTGTTAACACATGAAGCATAGACTTCTATACAACCAGAGGAGTCGCCCCCTGGTGGTCACTAGAGATAATGCAGTGTTAACACATGAAGCATATACTTCTATACAACCAGAGGAGTCGCCCCCTGGTGGTCACTAGAGATAATGCAGTGTTAACACATGAAGCATAGACTTCTATACAACCAGAGGAGTCGCCCCCTGGTGGTCAGGAGAGAGAATGCAGCTTTAACACATGAAGCATAGACTTCTATACAACCAGAGGAGTCACCCCCTGGTGGCCAGGAGAGAGAATGCAGCGTTAACACATGAAGCATAGACTTCTATACAACCAGAGGAGTCGCCCTCTGGTGGTCACTAGAGATAATGCAGCGTTAACACATGTAGCATAGACTTCCATACAACCATAGGAGTCGCCCCCTGGTGGTCAGGAGAGAGAATGCAGCTTTAACACATGAAGCATAGACTTCTATACAACCATGGGAGTCGCCCCCTGGTGGTCAGGAGAGAGAATGCAGCTTTAACACATGAAGCATAGGCTTCTATACAACCAGAGCAGTCACAATAAAAGCCCTGGACATGTATTCTACAGTGTGATCGTGGGTGAACTCACTGGAGTCGGGCATGATGCGCAGGTCTCCCTCCTTGTAGTCGTCCAGCAGCTGGTACATGTAGAGGACCGGGTCTTTCTCGTAGGTGATGTAGAACCAGGCCGTCATGATGGGCGCTCGGGCCAGCACCATGCCCCGCCACTCCTCCTTCGGCCCGTCCTCCGTCTCGAACATGTGCTCCACCGCTTTGCCGATCATCGTCTCCGCCAGCATGGAGTCGCTCACGCGGGCCGGAGCTGGACCAATCACAGAGGAGGATTTATTAGAGCTCTGCACATTTTACAGAGGGGAAGTCGCTACTCCTCCACTTGTTCCCTCCACTTGTTCCCTTGTTCCCTCCCACCTTCACATCCTCCTGACCATCAGTGACTTAAACACATATTTAGACAGACGATACATTTGGATTTAGAAGATAAATTAAAAGAAAACAACGGTTATAGTGAAATGAATTAAATATAAAGAAAACTACTGTAGAAAATATTATATAAAAGTAATAATCACAATAATTACAGAGTAATGAATAAAATAAATAACTAAAAAGTAATGATGCTGGTATTCAATTACTACTAAATTATAGTCATAAAGAAAACTAAATAAACTAATAAAGAAAATAAATAGCAATAAAAGCAACAGAGCAAAATACAATATAATACTAATACTAATTAATAGTAGATAATGAAATGATAATAAATGAATATAGTTGAAGGTTAATACTTAATACTAGGGGTTCTAGTTTCTCGTCTTATAGTCAAAAAAAGATTTACTTCGCACCTTTCTTTAAATGAATTACCCTCACACTAACAAACTATAACTTGTATATTACAATAATATATATATATGTTTTATTTAAATCCTTCAGCTTCCTGGTGGTTAACATGTTGGGCTGCGGTTCCTCCGGCGTCCTGCAGGTGCTGCTGTGATCTACCTGTGACGAGGTAAGGAGGTAAGGAGGCAAGGAGGCAAGGAGGCAAGGAGGTAACGCTCACCCACTCGGTCCGGCAGCACCTCCAGCCCCACCACCCGCTCGTCGCTGTACAGCTCCAGGCCGTAGATGCAGTCGAAGCCGTCGTACTTGATCAGGTAGAGGGACGGGTTGACGGGGACCTGGTCCAGCACGGTCCCCTTCCACTGGGACGACTTGCCTGAGGGACGAGACCGGCTCAGTCAGAGGCTTCAGGACCCCGGTTCAAAAGACAACTTCTGATCTGAAGCAACAACTAAACATCGTCTCAGAGTTCCCCCGCCACGAAATAAAGAAGAGACATTCTACTCTTTTACTATTACAGTCATAACAAGTGTTGTCTTTTAGCGTCTCTTTGTAGTTACTTTGTGTCTCTTTGTAGGTCATTTGTGTCTCTTTGTAGGTCATTTGTGTCTCTTTGTAGTTACTTTGTGTCTCTTTGTAGGTCATTTGTGTCTCTTTGTAGGTCATTTGTGTCTCTTTGTAGTTAATGTGTGTCTCTTTGTAGTTAATGTGTGTCTCTTTGTAGTTAATGTGTGTCTCTTTGTAGTTAATGTGTGTCTCTTTGTAGTTAATGTGTGTCTCTTTGTAGTTAATGTGTGTCTCTTTGTAGTTAATGTGTGTCTCTTTGTAGTGTCTCTTTGTAGTGTCTCTTTGTAGTTAATTTGTGTCTCTTTGTAGTTACTTTAAGTCTCTTTGTAGTTACTTTAAGTCTCTTTGTAGGTTAATTTGTGTCTCTTTGTAGTTAATGTGTCTCTTTGTAGGTCATTTGTGTCTCTTTGTAGTTACTTTGTGTCTCTTTGTAGTTACTTTGTGTCTCTTTGTAGTTACTTTGTGTCTCTTTGTAGTTACTTTGTGTCTCTTTGTAGGTCATTTGTGTCTCTTTGTAGGTAATGTGTCTCTTTGTAGTTAATGTGTGTCTCTTTGTAGTTAATGTGTGTCTCTTTGTAGTTAATGTGTGTCTCTTTGTAGTTAATGTGTGTCTCTTTGTAGTTAATGTGTGTCTCTTTGTAGTGTCTCTTTGTAGTGTCTCTTTGTAGTTAATTTGTGTCTCTTTGTAGTTAATGTGTGTCTCTTTGTAGTTAATGTGTGTCTCTTTGTAGTTAATGTGTGTCTCTTTGTAGTGTCTCTTTGTAGGTCATTTGTGTCTCTTTGTAGTTAATTTGTGTCTCTTTGTAGGTCATTTGCGTCTCTTTGTAGGTCATTTGTGTCTCTTTGTAGGTCATTTGTGTCTCTTTGTAGGTCATTTGCGTCTCTTTGTAGGTCATTTGCGTCTCTTTGTAGTTAATTTGTGTCTCTTTGTAGTTAATTTGTGTCTCTTTGTAGTTAATGTGTCTCTTTGTAGTTAATGTGCGTCTCTTTGTAGTTAATTTGCGTCTCTTTGTAGTTAATTTGCGTCTCTTTGTAGTTAATTTGTGTCTCTTTGTAGTTAATTTGTGTCTCTTTGTAGTTAATTTGTGTCTCTTTGTAGTGTCTCTTTGTGGGTCATTCGTGTCTCTTTGTAGTTCATTCGCGTCTCTTTGTAGGTCATTCGTGTCTCTTTGTAGTTCATTCGTGTCTCTTTGTAGTTAATTTGTGTCTCTTTGTAGTTAATTTGTGTCTCTTTGTAGTTAATTTGTGTCTCTTTGTAGTGTCTCTTTGTAGTTCATTCGTGTCTCTTTGTAGGTCATTCGTGTCTCTTTGTAGTTCATTCGTGTCTCTTTGTAGTTAATTTGTGTCTCTTTGTAGTTAATTTGTGTCTCTTTGTAGTGTCTCTTTGTAGGTCATTTGTGTCTCTTTGTAGTTCATTCGTGTCTCTTTGTAGTTAATTTGTGTCTCTTTGTAGTTAATTTGTGTCTCTTTGTAGTGTCTCTTTGTAGGTCATTTGTGTCTCTTTGTAGTTCATTCGCGTCTCTTTGTAGGTCATTCGCGTCTCTTTGTAGTTCATTCGTGTCTCTTTGTAGTTCATTCGTGTCTCTTTGTAGTTCATTCGTGTCTCTTTGTAGTTCATTCGTGTCTCTTTGTAGTTAATTTGTCTCTTTGTAGTGTCTCTTTGTAGGTCATTCGTGTCTCTTTGTAGTTCATTCGTGTCTCTTTGTAGTTCATTCGTGTCTCTTTGTAGGTCATTCGTGTCTCTTTGTAGGTCATTCGTGTCTCTTTGTAGGTCATTCGTGTCTCTTTGTAGTTCATTCGTGTCTCTTTGTAGTTCATTCGTGTCTCTTTGTAGTTCATTCGTGTCTCTTTGTAGTTCATTCGTGTCTCTTTGTAGTTCATTCGTGTCTCTTTGTAGCTGCTTTGTGTTCATTTTCTGTGTCGTTGTTGTTGTTGTTTTCTTAAATCACACTTACTGCCCTCCTTCCAGATGTGCTGGATCCTGCAGCCCACTATGTTCCTTCTGGGCTGAGCCAGAGTCTTACTGGGACCAACACTGGTCCTCTGCTTCCTGCAGGAGGAGAAAGAAGAAGATGTACCTTCATTTAACATCTGGCCTCTTTTTTTTTAATAAAGAACGAAAAGCTTCCCCAAACATCCGTCACACTTACTTGTGAGAGTTCTTCTTCTTCATCATGTTTGCAGAAACGCCGGAATGTCCTGAAACACAAACGCATCCGTCACTGACGGGGTGGTGCGTTCAAGGACGCAAAGGAGCAAACGTTTTAAATGTGGGGGGAAAAGAAACGCTCTGATCCGAGTGACTCACCCCCGTCTGCTCGGGGCGGCCGCGGGGACGCGGGGCTCTTGAATGGGGTCTTCATTCATCCACCTGTAAGGGGGGCAGCCAGCCAGGCCGCCGGTCCAGACTAAACGCTGGTGGAGCCGGTCTGCGTGACAACAGGCCGAGGGGGGGAGGGAAGGGAGGGCAGGGGGGGGAGGGGGGTGGAGGGAAGGGGGGGAGGGAAGGGGGAGGGGGGGGAGGAGGAGGGAAAGGAGGGAGGAGGTGGTGGGAGAGAAGGAGCACCAGGAATTAGGCCGGGCCCTGGACAGGCTGCATGAAGGCCGGGTGCAGGCTAACACCTGGAGACCGAGGCGACGTCACAGCTGAGGGACGCGATGAGGAGGACGAGGGTTCAGCCTGAGGAAGAAACACCAGCGGGTCATTAGTCTCACATCTTCAATGCTCATTTACTCTTTTTAGTCAACAACGGACGAGATGCACAGACTAATTATTTAAACATTTACTTTTCAGTCAGATTATTTTCTACATTAATAGATTCATATTTCACACTGAAAACAGGGGAAAAGTTATGATGATGAAGATTAACAATAACTGATTATGAGAATAGTATTGATCATCGATTTAAACCGCCTGTAAATAAACTGATCCTGGTTTACTAGACCAAGATCTAGTAAACCAGGATCAAACTAGACCAGGTGTTTTATCGGTAGTTTACATGCTTAATGTTGCTCTTCTTCTTCTTCGTGTTTTAACAGTAGTTTACATGCTTAATGTTGCTCTTCTTCTTCGTGTTTTATCGGTAGTTTACATGCTTAATGTTGCTCTTCTTCTTCTTCATGTTTTAACGGTAGTTTACATGCTTAATGTTGCTCTTCTTCTTCTTTGTGTTTTATCGGTAGTTTACATGCTTAATGTTGCTCTTCTTCTTCTTCATGTTTTATCGGTAGTTTACATGCTTAATGTTGCTCTTCTTCGTGTTTTAACGGTAGTTTACATGCTTAATGTTGCTCTTCTTCTTCATGTTTTAACGGTAGTTTACATGCTTAATGTTGCTCTTCTTCATGTTTTATCGGTAGTTTACATGCTTAATGTTGCTCTTCTTCTTCATGTTTTATCGGTAGTTTACATGCTTAATGTTGCTCTTCTTCTTCATGTTTTAACGGTAGTTTACATGCTTAATGTTGCTCTTCTTCATGTTTTATCGGTAGTTTACATGCTTAATGTTGCTCTTCTTCTTCATGTTTTAACGGTAGTTTACATGCTTAATGTTGCTCTTCTTCATGTTTTATCGGTAGTTTACATGCTTAATGTTGCTCTTCTTCTTCATGTTTTAACGGTAGTTTACATGCTTAATGTTGCTCTTCTTCTTCTTCATGTTTTAACGGTAGTTTACATGCTTAATGTTGCTCTTCTTCTTCTTTGTGTTTTATCGGTAGTTTACATGCTTAATGTTGCTCTTCTTCTTCTTCATGTTTTATCGGTAGTTTACATGCTTAATGTTGCTCTTCTTCGTGTTTTAACGGTAGTTTACATGCTTAATGTTGCTCTTCTTCTTCATGTTTTAACGGTAGTTTACATGCTTAATGTTGCTCTTCTTCATGTTTTATCGGTAGTTTACATGCTTAATGTTGCTCTTCTTCTTCATGTTTTATCGGTAGTTTACATGCTTAATGTTGCTCTTCTTCTTCATGTTTTAACGGTAGTTTACATGCTTAATGTTGCTCTTCTTCATGTTTTATCGGTAGTTTACATGCTTAATGTTGCTCTTCTTCTTCATGTTTTAACGGTAGTTTACATGCTTAATGTTGCTCTTCTTCTTCTTCATGTTTTAACGGTAGTTTACATGCTTAATGTTACTCTTCTTCTTCGTGTTTTAACGGTAGTTTACATGCTTAATGTTGCTCTTCTTCTTCGTGTTTTAACGGTAGTTTACATGCTTAATGTTGCTCTTCTTCTTGGTGTTTTAACGGTAGTTTACATGCTTAATGTTGCTCTTCTTCTTCATGTTTTAACGGTAGTTTACATGCTTAATGTTACTCTTCTTCTTCATGTTTTAACGGTAGTTTACATGCTTAATGTTGCTCTTCTTCTTTGTGTTTTAACGGTAGTTTACATGCTTAATGTTGCTCTTCTTCTTCATGTTTTAACGGTAGTTTACATGCTTAATGTTGCTCTTCTTCTTCGTGTTTTAACGGTAGTTTACATGCTTAATGTTGCTCTTCATGTTTTATCGGTAGTTTACATGCTTAATGTTGCTCTTCTTCTTCATGTTTTATCGGTAGTTTACATGCTTAATGTTGCTCTTCTTCTTCATGTTTTAACGGTAGTTTACATGCTTAATGTTGCTCTTCTTCATGTTTTATCGGTAGTTTACATGCTTAATGTTGCTCTTCTTCTTCATGTTTTAACGGTAGTTTACATGCTTAATGTTGCTCTTCTTCATGTTTTATCGGTAGTTTACATGCTTAATGTTGCTCTTCTTCTTCATGTTTTAACGGTAGTTTACATGCTTAATGTTGCTCTTCTTCTTCTTCATGTTTTAACGGTAGTTTACATGCTTAATGTTGCTCTTCTTCTTCTTTGTGTTTTATCGGTAGTTTACATGCTTAATGTTGCTCTTCTTCTTCTTCATGTTTTATCGGTAGTTTACATGCTTAATGTTGCTCTTCTTCGTGTTTTAACGGTAGTTTACATGCTTAATGTTGCTCTTCTTCTTCATGTTTTAACGGTAGTTTACATGCTTAATGTTGCTCTTCTTCATGTTTTATCGGTAGTTTACATGCTTAATGTTGCTCTTCTTCTTCATGTTTTATCGGTAGTTTACATGCTTAATGTTGCTCTTCTTCTTCATGTTTTAACGGTAGTTTACATGCTTAATGTTGCTCTTCTTCATGTTTTATCGGTAGTTTACATGCTTAATGTTGCTCTTCTTCTTCATGTTTTAACGGTAGTTTACATGCTTAATGTTGCTCTTCTTCTTCTTCATGTTTTAACGGTAGTTTACATGCTTAATGTTACTCTTCTTCTTCGTGTTTTAACGGTAGTTTACATGCTTAATGTTGCTCTTCTTCTTCGTGTTTTAACGGTAGTTTACATGCTTAATGTTGCTCTTCTTCTTGGTGTTTTAACGGTAGTTTACATGCTTAATGTTGCTCTTCTTCTTCATGTTTTAACGGTAGTTTACATGCTTAATGTTACTCTTCTTCTTCATGTTTTAACGGTAGTTTACATGCTTAATGTTGCTCTTCTTCTTTGTGTTTTAACGGTAGTTTACATGCTTAATGTTGCTCTTCTTCTTCATGTTTTAACGGTAGTTTACATGCTTAATGTTGCTCTTCTTCTTCGTGTTTTAACGGTAGTTTACATGCTTAATGTTGCTCTTCTTCTTCTTCGTGTTTTAACAGTAGTTTACATGCTTAATGTTGCTCTTCTTCTTCATGTTTTAACGGTAGTTTACATGCGTAATGTTGCTCTTCTTCTTCTTCTTCTTCATGTTTTATCGGTAGTTTACATGCTTAATGTTGCTCTTCTTCATGTTTTAACGGTAGTTTACATGCTTAATGTTGCTCTTCTTCTTCGTGTTTTAACGGTAGTTTACATGCTTAATGTTGCTCTTCTTCTTCTTGTTTTAACGGTAGTTTACATGCTTAATGTTGCTCTTCTTCTTCGTGTTTTAACGGTAGTTTACATGCTTAATGTTGCTCTTCATGTTTTATCGGTAGTTTACATGCTTAATGTTGCTCTTCTTCTTCGTGTTTTAACGGTAGTTTACATGCTTAATGTTGCTCTTCATGTTTTATCGGTAGTTTACATGCTTAATGTTGCTCTTCTTCTTCGTGTTTTAACGGTAGTTTACATGCTTAATGTTGCTCTTCATGTTTTATCGGTAGTTTACATGCTTAATGTTGCTCTTCTTCTTCGTGTTTTAACGGTAGTTTACATGCTTAATGTTGCTCTTCTTCTTCTGTAGTTAGTTAAGTCATGCAGAGTCCTGTTTTCTCCTGAGACCCAGAAGAAAACGATGTAACGCCACATCAGATTTCTTTAAATCTCTCTCATCAGATAAAAAACTATATTAAAACATGCTCCACTGCCCTCTTCCTCCTCCTCTTCCTCAGTAGTGTTGACGTAACATAAACCATCACTGAGAGAGTAGAGAGGACCTTCTTCATCATGCTTCATCTTCACACTGTGAGGATGATGATGATGATGATGATGAACAAAGATACAGTGAACACATGATCCTCTGCAGCCTGTCAGTGTGTGTGTGTGTGTGTGTGGCTGCTTGTTTTGGCTGCTGAGGATGATGAAGATGACCATTCCAGAGGTCACAGTTTACCTTCCTCCTCCTCCTCCTCCTCTTCCTCACTAACTGACCAGCACGTAACGTGAGGCTCCTGCATCTCTAAACATGTGCACGCACAGCTCCTCCACTGCAGACGGCGGCCATATTGCGCCAGTATTTACACACACAAAAAACCCGCATCAGTGCAAAAAAAAAAAAAAAAAAAAAAAAAAGGCGCAAGCGAACAAAGGGAGCGAAAGGGGGAGGAAAGGGGAGGGGGGCTAAAGCTAGCTGCTTTGCGGTGAAACGTGAAAGCCCGGGCTCGCGGCCCGGTAGCCGGCCCGGGGGTCGGGTTCGGGTTCGGGGTTCTTACCGAGACAGCAGGTCCGCGTCGCCGCATAATCCCGATCCGCCGCCGTGTGGCTCCGAATCGATCCGCTCTCCTCCGCTTGGTTCTCCGCCGCTGCGTCAAGCGGGCCGCGCTGCAGGTGGAGGCACGGCGGAAGTGAGGGGGGGGCCCTCCACAATAAAAGCGCGGATTTTGCTGCAATTGGGGGGTTTTCTTGTTTGTTTTTTCTTCTTCTTCTTCTTTTGTTTAACCGGTTGCAGTACTAGCTTTTTAGATGAATAGCGCCACCTAACGTACCGGAGTATGTAGAGCAGGACCCAGTTTACATTGTTCCGTTATAATATGTATACAAATAATATGTATAATATATATATACAATAGTATATTAATATATATATATATATATTATATGTATATAATAATATATATATATATATATTATATACTCTACTACTACTACTGACTTATATATTATTATTATATATAATATATAAATAATATTATACTATTATATATCATATATATTATTAATTATATATTATTACTATTATATATATATATATATATATATATTATATACTTTACTACTACTGACTCTACTACTGACTCTAATACTGACTCTACTACTACTGACTCTAATACTGACTCTACTACTACTGACTCTAATACTGACTCTACTAATACTGACTCTAATACTGACTCTACTAATACTGACTCTACTAATACTGACTCTAATACTGACTCTACTACTACTGACTCTACTACTACTGACTCTACTACTACTGACTCTACTACTACTGACTCTACTACTACTGACTCTACTACTGACTCTACTACTACTGACTCTAATACTGACTCTACTACTGACTCTACTACTACTGACTCTAATACTGACTCTACTACTACTGACTCTACTACTACTGACTCTACTACTGACTCTACTACTACTGACTCTAATACTACTGACTCTACTACTGACTCTACTACTGACTCTAATACTACTGACTCTACTACTGACTCTACTACTGACTCTACTACTACTGACTCTACTAATACTGACTCTACTAATACTGACTCTACTAATACTGACTCTACTACTACTGACTCTAATACTGACTCTACTACTACTGACTCTACTACTGACTCTACTACTGACTCTACTCCTGACTCTAATACTGACTCTACTACTACTGACTCTACTACTGACTCTACTACTGACTCTACTCCTGACTCTAATACTGACTCTACTACTACTGACTCTAATACTGACTCTACTACTGACTCTACTACTGACTCTAATACTGACTCTACTACTACTGACTCTACTACTGACTCTACTACTGACTCTACTCCTGACTCTAATACTGACTCTACTACTACTGACTCTACTACTACTGACTCTAATACTGACTCTAATACTGACTCTACTACTGACTCTAATACTGACTCTACTACTACTGACTCTACTACTGACTCTACTCCTGACTCTAATACTGACTCTACTACTACTGACTCTACTAATACTGACTCTAATACTGACTCTACTACTACTGACTCTACTACTACTGACTCTAATACTGACTCTACTACTACTGACTCTACTACTACTGACTCTAATACTGACTCTACTACTACTGACTCTAATACTGACTCTAATACTGACTCTACTACTACTGACTCTACTACTGACTCCAAAATTCTTCCTCAGCCGAGTCCCGCCTGTCGCCTCCTTGCCAAATAATGATCCAGTAGAATGTTGGCCGCTCGGTTTCCTGCCATATACTGAAAATATCTGTTTTCTCTATATAAAAAACACACATAATTATATTATTATTATTTTCTTATGTATTTGCTTCGAGAAGAATGATTGACCAGCATTTTGGATTTTATTAAAACAAATCTATTTAAGGACACAAATAAAACACCAACTGCATTGTAGTGTGGCCGGCGGCACAGCAGGGGGCGCGCTCTGCTCGATACGTATATATAGAGGCGTAAACGTGTAAACTGATCCAGAGTCAGATGTACAATCTACCAACTGTGTAAAGGACTACTGAATCTGAATAAGAGCTGATCTGGGAACAGCTAGCGTTATGGTCGAGAAAAAAAAAGAAGGCGTTCGTGTTCTCTCACCGGCGCCGGCCCCGTAAGGGCGGCGTTTATATCAGACCAACGCGAGATGACAGCGCGACACCGGGGCACTCTGGTGGACAAAACACGGCGACCAACTGTTACGTTACAACCAGAGGGGTAAAAGCCGCCGAAGCGTCACGGGGTATTTTTTTTGGTAACCGCCGTTTAAACGTCCATGAAAGCGGAGACGCTCTAGCAGCGGGACACCCTGGAAGGGACGGAGACACCCCGGGAGGATGTCGAGCGACGAAGATGTGAGCCGATGAGCCGCGAGGCCAAAGACGACGCCATGTCGCTCCGCAGCTCGGTGAGGTTCAGCGCGCGAGCTAAACGTGAAGCTAACTAACCCCGGGACAAGAGGCACGGCGGTGACGTCACGCTGCGCGGTTGACCGCTAACCAGTCGTCTAACTTGGGCTAGTAGAGTAGCACGAGCTCGTGGGAATGGGAGATTTACGGGGTTGCTGGCTGGGTCAGTGAACGCATCATTGCGAATTACAGGAAGACCAAGATATGCAACTTTTCCTCTGGACTATTTGTTGTTGTTGTGAAGATGCTGAACTCCTGCATCTTCTCATATAGTCTACTTATTGCTAACAATAAACAGTAGTACAACAGTAAGAGAAGAATACAGTAGCAATTTTAAATGAAATATACAGATGGAATAAGAGTATATAAAAGTACTTAAATGTTTTTATATTGCACCAGGTGAGTGCAATTAAAGTGTCCAAGTGTCCAAAAGTGATAGTGGTTTACTGAGAGCTCAGCTTGTTGTGGAGCCTGAACGCAGCGGGAAGAAAGGACTTGCGGTACCTCTCCCTCAGACACCGGGGGTGAATCAGCCGAGGGACTGAAGGAGCTGTGCAGCTCCTTCAGTCCCTCGGTCCGGTTGGAGGCATTGGGGTCCGGTTGGAGGCATTGGGGTCCGGTTGGAGGCATTGGGGTCCGGTTGGAGGCATTGGGGTCCAGTTGGAGGCATTGGGGTCCAGTTGGAGGCATTGGGGTCCAGTTGGAGGCATTGGGGTCCAGTTGGAGGCATTGGGGTCCAGTTGGAGGCATTGGGGTCCAGTTGGGCGGCTGTAGCTCAGGGGGATGAGTGGTCGTCCCGCAACCACAAGGTAGCCGGTTCGATCCCCAGTCCCCCCATAGCTCACATGTTGAAGTGTCCCTGAGCAAGACACTGAACCCTAGCTGCTCCCTGGGCGCCGCTCAGGGCTGCCCACTGCTCCTCAAGACATTAAGGATGGGTTAAATGCAGAGAATACATTTCATGTGTGTATGTACTATGACGAATAAAAAGGATTTCTATTTGATTTCTATTTCTATTGTAGGGTCCGGTTGGAGGCATTGGGGTCCGGTATTGGGGTCCGGTAGTGGGGTCCGGTTGGAGGGTCCGGTTGGAGGTATTGGGTTCCGGTTGGAGGCATTGGGGTCAGGTTGGAGGCATTGGGGTCCGGTTGGAGGCATTGGGGTCCGGTTGGAGGCATTGGGGTCCGGTTGGAGGCATTGGGGTCAGGTTGGAGGCATTGGGGTCAGGTCGGAGGCATTGGGGTCCGGTTGGAGGCATTGGGGTCCGGTTGGAGGCATTGGGGTCCGGTTGGAGGCATTGGGGTCAGGTCGGAGGCATTGGGGTCAGGTCGGAGGCATTGGGGTCCGGTCGGAGGCATTGGGGTCCGGTCGGAGGCATTGGGGTCCGGTCGGAGGCATTGGGGTCCGGTCGGAGGCATTGGGGTCCGGTCGGAGGCATTGGGGTCCGGTCGGAGGCATTGGGGTCAGGTTGGAGGCATTGGGGTCCGGTTGGACAGGAAGTGGGTGAATCCCCGTAGATGAAGAGTTAACGTCGGGCCTCTTTCCCGCCACAGATCGGCCGAGGCCGAGCCACAGTGACTCACGCGGTGGTGGTGATCTTCCTGGAGTTCTTCGCCTGGGGGCTGCTGACCACGCCCATGCTGACGGTGAGTAAACACCCGGTCAACAACAACAACAACAACATGAAGTCAAAGCTCCTCCAGTCAGCTGCTCTTTTTCTTTGATTAAAGGATAAGAACTCTTTCAGATGTGTCTAAATGTGCATGAGAGGGTTAGTTGGTTTCATCCTCTTTCTGGAATTCCCCTCAAACGGATACAAACACAACAAGTTCTACAGTTGTGTTTTTAGACTATTGTGAGTAGTTCTACGTGATGCATTCACAGGAGAGGAACAAAGACTGGAGACATTCTGAGTCGATGATATTATAATAGTAGTAGTTATAATAGTAGTAGTATTATTATTATCGTAGTAGTACAAGTACATGAGGACTTCACCCTCCTTGTGTGTAAACAGTGTTTATTAAACTCAGTATTCATGTACTTTGTTACGAGCTGACTTTAATAAAAGTTGTGATCTTCAGTCCGTTTTATTAATGAGTGTTATTAGTTATTAATGACGATACGTTTAACATAAATATATACTTTATACCTTTTGGTAAAGCTGTTGTGTTCACAGACGTGTGTGTTAATTGTGTTATTGATGTGTTATTGTGTACATTGAGCTGTTGTTGTTGTGTTATTGATGTGTTATTGTGTACATTGAGCTGTTGTTGTGGTTGCAGGTCCTCCATGAGACGTTTCCTCAGCACACCTTCCTGATGAACGGCCTGGTTCACGGAGTGAAGGTGAGACAGCTGTCTCCTGTCTCCTGTCTCCTCTCTCCTGTCTCCTGTCTCCTGTCTCTTCCTCTCTCTTCTCTCCTGTCTCCTCTCTCCTGTCTCCTCTCTCCTGTCTCCTGTCTCCTCTCTCCTCTCTCCTGTCTCCTCCTGTCTCCTCCTCTCTCTTCTCTCCTCTCTCCTGTATCCTGTCTCCTCGTCTCTCTTCTCTCCTGTCTCCTCTTTCCTGTCTCCTCTCTCCTCTCTCCTCTCTCCTGTCTCCTCCTCTCTCTTCTCTCCTGTCTCCTCTCTCCTGTCTCCTCTCTCCTGTCTCCTCTCTCCTGTCTCCTCTCTCCCGATACCAGAGGCCACACCTTTGTCAACATCTCTAATCTGTGAACCTCAGTGGCTCCTTTGTTGTGGAGAGAAAGAAGCTGCAGTTCTTTGTGAACGGAAAGAAAGAACAAAAGGAAGAAAGGAAGAAAGGAAGAGTGAACTCTCTAAGGACAGAAGCTGGTTTGTTGACGTCATGAAGGTTTCTCACCTGAAGGGAAGCCCCGCCCCTCTGACCAGGGAGTCACGGGCAGATCATCTTCTTGCTTTAAATCAGAAATGAAAATAGTTGTTACATTGTTGCAGCTCTTGAGATAAAAACAGATCATTTTGACTCGTCCATGTTTACATGATGTCTTTGTCTTCCTGGTCAGGGCTTCCTGTCGTTTCTGTCGGCTCCTCTGATTGGTGCTCTGTCGGACATCTGGGGCAGGAAGTCCTTCCTCCTCATGACGGTCTTCTTCACCTGCGCCCCCATTCCCTTCATGAGGATCAGCCCCTGGTGAGACGCCCAGTCTGTCTGGCTCCGCCCAGTCTGTCTGGCTCCGCCCAGTCTGTCTGGCTCCGCCCACACTTCTGTTTGTTGGGTTTCAAAACACATAACCGTCACTGCATCCATGTGGCCTTTTTCTCTCCTGTCTCCTCTCTCCTGTCTCCTCTCTCCTCTCTCCTGTCTCCTCTCTCCTCTCTCGTGTCTCCTCTCTCGTGTCTCCTCTCTCGTGTCTCCTCTCTCGTGTCTCCTGTCTCCTCTCTCCTGTCTCCTCTCTCCTGTCTCCTCTCTCCTCTCTCCTGTCTCCTCTCTCCTGTCTCCTCTCTCGTGTCTCCTCTCTCGTGTCTCCTGTCTCCTGTCTCCTGTCTCCTGTTTCCTCTCTCCTGTCTCCTCTCTCCTGTCTCCTGTCTCCTCTCTCCTCTCTCCTGTCTCCTCTCTCCTCTCTCCTGTCTCCTCTCTCCTGTCTCCTGTCTCACACATGGCTGCTGCTGATGAAATACAGGAAGTATGAAGAGACTTTAAAGTGCATGTGTTTAATAACTGCTGAGGTAACGGTCACTTCCTCTCCTTCCTGTCTGCAGGTGGTACTTCGCCCTGATCTCCGTCTCGGGCGTCTTCGCCGTGACCTTCTCTGTGATCTTCGCCTACGTGGCCGACATCACGGAGGAGCACGAGAGGAGCACCGCCTACGGACTGGTAACCACAGCTCTTATGGACTGGTCACCACAGCTCTTATGGACTGGTCACCACAGCTCTTATGGACTGGTAACCACAGCCCTATGGACTGGTAACCACAGCTCTTACGGACTGGTAACCACAGCTCTTATGGACTGGTAACCACAGCTCTTATGGACTGGTAACCACAGCTCTTACGGACTGGTAACCACAGCTCTTATGGACTGGTAACCACAGCTCTTACGGACTGGTAACCACAGCTCTTATGGACTGGTAACCACAGCTCTTATGGACTGGTAACCACAGCTCTTATGGACTGGTAACCACAGCTCTTATGGACTGGTAACCACAGCTCTTATGGACTGGTAACCACAGCTCTTATGGACTGGTAACCACAGCTCTTATGGACTGGTAACCACAGCTCTTATGGACTGGTAACCACAGCTCTTATGGACTGGTAACCACAGCTCTTATGGACTGGTAACCACAGCTCTTATGGACTGGTAACCACAGCTCTTATGGACTGGTAACCACAGCTCTTATGGACTGGTAACCACAGCTCCTATGGACTGGTAACCACAGCTCCTATGGACTGGTAACCACAGCTCTTATGGACTGGTCACCACAGCTCTTATGGACTGGTAACCACAGCTCCTATAGACTGGTCACCACAGCTCTTATGGACTGGTAACCACAGCTCTTATGGACTGATAACCACAGCTCCTATAGACTGGTAACCACAGCTCCTATAGACTGGTAACCACAGCCCTTGTGGACTGGTAACCACAGCCCTTATGGACTGGTCACCACAGCCCCTATGGACTGGTAACCACAGCCCTTGTGGACTGGTAACCACAGCTCTTGTGGACTGGTAACCACAGCTCTTGTGGACTGGTAACCACAGCTCTTGTGGACTGGTCACCACAGCTCTTATGGACTGGTAACCACAGCCCCTGTGGACTGGTAACCACAGCCCCTGTGGACTGGTAACCACAGCCCCTGTGGACTGGTAACCACAGCCCCTGTGGACTGGTAACCACAGCCCCTATGGACTGGTAACCACAGCTCTTGTGGACTGGTAACCACAGCCCCTGTGGACTGGTCACCACAGCCCCTGTGGACTGGTCACCACAGCTCCTGTGGACTGGTAACCACAGCTCCTGTGGACTGGTAACCACAGCTCCTGTGGACTGGTAACCACAGCTCCTGTGGACTGGTAACCACAGCTCCTGTGGACTGGTCACCACAGCTCCTGTGGACTGGTCACCACAGCTCCTGTGGACTGGTAACCACAGCTCCTGTGGACTGGTAACCACAGCCCCTGTGGACTGGTCACCACAGCTCCTGTGGACTGGTCACCACAGCTCCTGTGGACTGGTAACCACAGCTCCTGTGGACTGGTAACCACAGCTCCTGTGGACTGGTAACCACAGCCCCTGTGGACTGGTCACCACAGCCCCTGTGGACTGGTCACCACAGCCCCTGTGGACTGGTCACCACAGCCCCTGTGGACTGGTCACCACAGCCCCTGTGGACTGGTCACCACAGCCCCTGTGGACTGGTCACCACAGCTCCTGTGGACTGGTCACCACAGCTCCTGTGGACTGGTCACCACAGCCCCTGTGGACTGGTCACCACAGCTCCTGTGGACTGGTAACCACAGCCCCTGTGGACTGGTAACCACAGCCCCTGTGGACTGGTCACCACAGCCCCTGTGGACTGGTCACCACAGCCCCTGTGGACTGGTCACCACAGCCCCTGTGGACTGGTCACCACAGCCCTTGTGGACTGGTAACCACAGCCCTTGTGGACTGGTAACCACAGCCCCTGTGGACTGGTAACCACAGCCCCTGTGGACTGGTAACCACAGCCCCTGTGGACTGGTCACCACAGCCCCTGTGGACTGGTCACCACAGCCCCTGTGGACTGGTAACCACCAGAATGATGTTTCCACACCTTGAAGTCCTGCCGTCTGACGCCCTCAGGTCTCGGCGACCTTCGCCGCCAGCCTGGTGACGAGCCCGGCCATCGGCGCCTACCTGTCGGCGCAGTACGGCGACAGCCTGGTGGTTCTGGTTGCCACGGTGATCGCCGTGGCCGACATCGCCTTCGTGTTCTTCGTGGTGCCCGAGTCGCTGCCGGACAAGATGAGGCTGACGTCCTGGGGCTTCCCCATCTCCTGGGAGCAGGCCGACCCCTTCGCCGTGAGTGGGGAGGGGCGGGGTCAAAGGGTCAAAGGTCACGGGGTGGGTACCAGCTGAGACCAGGATTCTTCAGGTTTGGGTTAGGCTTTGGGTTAGCTTTAGCGTTGGGTTAGGCTTTGGGTTAGCGTTGGGTTAGCGTTGGGTTAGGCTTTGGGTTAGCTTTAGCTTTGGGTTAGCTTTGGGTTAGGCTTTGGGTTAGCGTTGGGTTAGGCTTTGGGTTAGCTTTAGCTTTGGGTTAGCGTTGGGTTAGGCTTTGGGTTAGCGTTAGCTTTAGCTTTGGGTTAGCGTTAGCTTTAGCTTTGGGTCAGGCTTTGGGTCAGGCTTTGGGTTAGCTTTAGCTTTGGGTTAGCTTTGGGTCAGGCTTTGGGTTAGCTTTAGCTTTGGGTTAGCTTTGGGTTAGCTTTGGGTCAGGCTTTGGGTTAGCGTTGGGTTAGCGTTGGGTTAGGCTTTGGGTTAGCGTTAGCTTTAGCTTTGGGTCAGGCTTTGAGTTAGCTTTGGGTTAGGATTTAGGTTAGGCTTTGAGTTAGCTTTAGCTTTGGGTTAGGAAGCTACCGGATTGGTTGAAACTGAGGGGGGAGGAGTTCACTTTTGAATGTTTACAAACCACGGCCTCGTAAAGTATTTCCTGAAGCCTCGGAAAAGCTCTTGATGTGTTACCCCTCATCTTAATGACTGATTGATGTATTGATTGACGTATTGATTGATGTATTGATTGACTGAGGCGTGGTTTTGGGTTCAGTCTCTGCGTCGGGTGGGCAAAGACACCACGGTGCTGCTGATCTGTGTCACGGTGTTCCTGTCCTACCTGCCTGAGGCGGGGCAGTACTCCAGCTTCTTCCTCTACCTGAAACAGGTGAGACACACACACACACACACTCACACTCACACTCACACGGTAAGTTTTCCGTGATGTCCTTGAACACGGGGGTTTCGTGTTTCAGGTGATTGATTTCTCTCCGGCGACCATCGCTGCCTTCATCGCCATGGTGGGCGTCCTCTCCATCGTGGCTCAGGTACAGACGTCTCCTGTCCTGCTCTAAACTTCATGTGTACTTAATGTGAAACCAAACATATCACATA
>JBAMJR010000147.1:555000-565000 GCA_038501785.1 Myoxocephalus aenaeus | reverse complement strand
GCAGTCAAACATTCCTCTTCCTCCTCCTCCTCTTCCTCCCTCCTCTTCCTCCATGATGCAGGAAGCGGCTCTTTATTTCTCTGATCTCGTGCCTCTTGATCTTTCTTCACGTTCATATCTTTTTTTTATAGAGAATCAAAGAGTCGCTGAATGATGTGTTTTTGTTTTCTTTTATCTTATTAAAAACATAATTTTGAATAATATCTATGATAATAATAATAATGACGATAATAAAGAGAAATGTATGACATTTGAAACCTGGATTTTCTTTTTTATTTCGAGTGTTTATTCTTTGTTTTGGGGATTTTGTGTGTTTGAGTTAGAAAATAACTTTTATAAAAGAATAACACTGAAACGCAAACAATGTTTTTAGTTTTCTGTATTTGTATTTTGAATAGTTGCCTTCAGGTACCTTTTTGAAAATCTGATAAACTTCTTCACAACATTTTATTAAAATCAATCAAAGCGTCACTCAGAATATACAAACAGGATATTTTCAAAATAAAATCACTGAATTTAAACATTATTGCTGAAATTAAGTCTGCTCGTTTTTATCAGGGAATCTGATCCATAATAAACTTACTGAACAATAAGATGAATTTATTTTATTTATTAATTTATCATCATTGTTTCTGTTTGGTCGCTTTTACAACTTCAACACGTGGCGTTCAAGGACCAACATTTAAAACGTTAAAGGGTGAACTCCGTTGTAACGAAGTTTAGAACTTTCAGAGATTTGACGTCAAACTGTTTAAATGTTGGAAATCAGATTTTTTGGAATGAAACGTTTTTAGTTTAAAAAATTAAAAACACTCAAATTAAAATATAAAAATATTCTCCATCAGCAAAATAAAATAATCTGCTCTTGTTTCTTCTTCTCCTTCACGTGTTCTGTCCGTCCTTCATCCTCCTCTTCCTCACAGCAGGCAGGAGATGGACACCTTGGTGGTGGATTCAGGGACCGTGTCTGGTGTGGGACAAACGACACATCGATGTGTTTAAAGATATCATTGATTTGATCAATATGGTAATCAATAAGGTGGAAGACATTAATAGTCACCTCTGTCCTCCAGGGAGTGGAGGTACGCCTCCATGAACTCCTTCTCTCTGCGGTCCTTCTTCACCTCCTCTTCCTCCCTCTGCTCTCTCCACCGCTTCCTCTTGTTCTTCTCTTTCTTCTTCTCCTCTTCCTTTTTCTTCTTCTCTGCACTCGCACGGTCGCGCAGTCGGATGAACCTGAAGAAGAAAAAGAACATGAAGAAGAAAAAGAACATGAAGAAGAAGAACCTGAAGAAAAAGAACCTGAAGAAGAAGAACCTGAAGAAAAAGAACATGAAGAACCTGAAGAAATAGAACATGAAGAAGAACATGAAGAAAAAGAACATGAAGAAGAACATGAAGAAAAAGAACCTGAAGAAGAAGAACATGAAGAAAAAGAAGAACCTGAAGAAAAAGAACATGAAGAAGAACCTGAAGAAATAGAACATGAAGAAGAACCTGAAGAAATAGAACATGAAGAAGAACATGAAGAAAAAGAACATGAAGAAGAACCTGAAGAAGAAGAAGAACCGGAAGAAAAGAGAACCTGAAGAAGAAGAAGAACCGGAAGAAGAAGAACATGAAGAACCTGAAGAAGAAGAAGAAGAAGAACCGGAAGAAAAGAGAACCTGAAGAAGAACCTGAAGAAAAGAGAACCTGAAGAAGAAGAAGAACCGGAAGAAGAACCTGAAGAAGAAAAGAGAACCTGAAGAAGAAGAAGAAGAACCGGAAGAAGAAGAACATGAAGAAGAACCTGAAGAAGAAAGAGAACCTGAAGAAGTAGAACCTGAAGAAAAGAGAACCTGAAGAAGAAGAAGAACCGGAAGAAAAGAGAACCTGAAGAAGTAGAACCTGAAGAAAAGAGAACCTGAAGAAGTAGAACCTGAAGAAAAGAGAACCTGAAGAAGAAGAAATGATAAGACATGTAACGATGGGGGTTTGGGGATCAAACCGGCGACCTTGTGGCTGCAGGAGGACCGCTCAGCTACAGCCGCCCCCAAGAAGAAGAAGAACCTGAAGAAGAGAAGTGTGTGTGTGTGTGTGTGTGTGTGTGTGTGTGTGTGTGTACTTGATGTCGGGGCTGCTGCACAGGCTGGTGGAGCAGCAGGTGAGGGCGTCTCCGTTGACGACGATCATCTTCAGTGTTGAGATGTTAGTGAGAGAGTGAGGAAGATGAGGGAGGTCGTTGTTCTGGAGGAAGAGGGAGACCAGCTGCTGCAGCCTGCACACACGTACACACGTACACACACAGACACACACACACACACACACACACACACACAGACAGACAGACAGACAGACAGACAGACACTATTAGTGAACAAAAACAGTAATCAGTATTTCTTGTCCTAGCGTTGTGCCGCCTAGCATAAACCTGTGACTGTATATACAGTACATGTTATATATATATATATATATATATATATATATATATATATATATCTGATTACAGGTGGGGATGACCTCATCCCCACCTGTAATCAGATTACAGGTGGGGATGAGGTCAGCGCTCACCTGTCCATGTCCTGCGGCAGGTCGGTCAGCAGGTTGTCGCTCAGGTCCAGCAGCTGCAGGCCGCTCATCCTCAGGGCGCAGATGGGGATCGACACGAAGCGGTTCTCTGCCACGTCCAGGTGCTCCAGCTGCTGCAGGCTGCTCAGCTGCCGGGGACATCATCAGGGACAGCATCATCATCAGGGACAGCATTATCATCATCAGGGACAGCATCATCATTATCATCATCATCATCATCATCAGGGACAGCATCATCATTATCATCATCATCATCATCATCATCAGGGACAGCATTATCATCATCAGGGACAGCATCATCAGGGACAGCATTATCATCATCAGGCACAGCATCATCATCATCATCAGGGACAGCATCATCATTATCATCATCATCATCATCAGGGACAGCATCATCATCATCAGGGACAGCATTATCATCATCAGGGACAGCATCATCAATATCATCATCATCAGGGACAGCATCATCAGGGACAGCATTATCATCATCAGGGACAGCATCATCATTATCAGGGACAGCATTATCATCATCAGGGACAGCCTCATCATTATCATCATCAGGGACAGCATCATCAGGGACAGCATTATCATCATCAGGGACAGCATCATCATCATCATCATCATCATCAGGGACAGCATCATCATCAGGGACAGCATCATCATTATCATCATCATCATCATCAGGGACAGCATCATCATCAGTGACATCATCATCATCAGGGACATCATCACTGAAACTATCTCTGCTTTACCTCGAACGGCAGATCCGACAGGTTGCGGTTCCCCGTGAGTTCGAGTCTCTTCAGGTTCTCACAGTCTCCGAGTTCTGGAGGAACGTTGGACAAACGGTTGTAGCTCACGTTCAGTTCCCTCAACGCCGCCAGCTTACCTGAAGGCAGGAAACACAGGTGAGGTAGGAGGCGGAGCTACAACACTCAAGAAGACAAAGGAACCTCAAGGATCAGATCCCTCTCTCTGTGTTGTGTGTACTTGATGTGTTGTGTGTACTTGATGTGTTGTGTACTTGATGTGTTGTGTGTACTTGATGTGTTGTGTACTTGATGTGTGTGTTGTGTACTTGATGTGTTGTGTACTTGATGTGTGTGTTGTGTACTTGATGTGTTGTGTGTACTTTGTGTTGTGTACTTGATGTGTTGTGTACTTGATGTGTGTTGTGTACTTGATGTGTTGTGTGTACTTTGTGTTGTGTACTTGATGTGTTGTGTACTTGATGTGTTGTGTGTACTTTGTGTTGTGTACTTGATGTGTTGTGTACTTGATGTGTGTGTACTTGATGTGTGTGTTGTGTACTTGATGTGTTGTGTGTACTTGATGTGTTGTGTACTTGATGTGTTGTGTGTACTTTGTGTTGTGTACTTGATGTGTTGTGTACATGATGTGTGTGTACTTGATGTGTGTGTTGTGTACTTGATGTGTGTGTTGTGTACTTGATGTGTGTGTCTCTCTCGTTGGGCCTCACCGATCTCCGGCGGCAGCTCGCTGACGGCGTTCTCGGGGATCTGCAGCACGGTGAGCCGGCTGAACAGCGGCAGGAACGCCGGCAGCCGGCTGATCCTCGTCCCGCTGACGTGCCACTCAGTCAGGAACGACCTCCACTGCAGGTCCCTGGGGAAGTCCTGCAGGACAGCACTCATCAGCTATGTCTCTCTCTCTCTCTCTCTCTCTCTCTCTCTCCCTCTCTCTCTCCCTCTCTCTCTCTCACCGTCCACTGCTCTCCCTCCAGCCTGAAGACCAGTCTGTTCTGCTCTGGATCCTCCTGCTCCAGCTGCTCTGCTTCTGACAGATAAACAACAACAACAACATGATGAGCAGTATTTAGTAGTTACCTGAGTACAGCAGTAGTTACCTGAGTACAGCAGTAGTTATCTGTGTACAGTAGTATTTACCTGAGTACAGTAGTAGTTACCTGAGTACAGCAGTAGTTACCTGTGTACAGTAGTAGTTACCTGAGTACAGTAGTAGTTACCTGAGTACAGCAGTAGTTACCTGAGTACAGTAGTAGTTACCTGAGTACAGTAGTAGTTACCTGAGTACAGCAGTAGTTATCTGTGTACAGTAGTATTTACCTGAGTACAGTAGTATTTACCTGAGTACAGCAGTAGTTATCTGTGTACAGTAGTATTTACCTGAGTACAGTAGTATTTACCTGAGTACAGTAGTATTTACCTGAGTACAGCAGTAGTTACCTGAGTACAGCAGTAGTTACCTGTGTACAGTAGTAGTTACCTGAGTACAGCAGTAGTTACCTGAGTACAGCAGTAGTTACCTGAGTACAGTAGTAGTTACCTGAGTACAGCAGTAGTTACCTGAGTACAGTAGTAGTTACCTGAGTACAGCAGTAGTTACCTGAGTACAGTAGTAGTTACAGCAGTATTTACCTGAGTACAGCAGTAGTTACCTGAGTACAGTAGTAGTTACCTGAGTACAGTAGTAGTTACCTGAGTACAGCAGTAGTTACAGCAGTAGTTACCTGAGTACAGTAGTAGTTACCTGAGTACAGTAGTAGTTACAGCAGTATTTACCTGAGTACAGCAGTAGTTACCTGAGTACAGCAGTAGTTACCTGAGTACAGTAGTAGTTACCTGAGTACAGTAGTAGTTACAGCAGTATTTACCTGAGTACAGCAGTAGTTACCTGAGTACAGTAGTAGTTACCTGAGTACAGCAGTAGTTACCTGAGTACAGTAGTAGTTACCTGAGTACAGCAGTAGTTACCTGAGTACAGTAGTAGTTACCTGTGTACAGCAGTAGTTACCTGAGTACAGCAGTAGTTACCTGAGTACAGTGTGATGGGAAAAATGCATATGCTGTCTGTTTTAAAGAATCATTCACTGTTAAACCTGTGGGTTGAATACTGAGGTATGTTCAGATTAATGAGTAACATAAGTAAAGATGGAGGGACTGATAACATGGGTTGTTAGGCTTAGGGGGCTACTCTGATTCTGACCAGTCGATAAGAACGCTGAAGTGCACAGTCATTCTCCTAACTGCATGGTTAATGTATGTGGGGACAGGAGATTGGTTGAACGTGTAGTTTCGATCAGGTCAAAGTATGCACAGTTAATGTATAACATGTGTTTGAACCAATGAGAGATGAGATGGTCTTGAAGGGATGGTCATTTCAAAAGTATATAACTGACTGTTTTAACAATGATATTTGGTGGAGACCCTGATAGGCATTGTTGATTCATGTCTGTTGAGGTTTTCTCCCTGCTTGCGCAAGCATGAATAAACGAACGGAGACATTTTGTTTTGACCAGAGAAACTTTGCTTGCTTGTTTGTTTTTGATATTTGATTGGAAACTTTGAACTCTCCACTCGAGTATAGAATTATTTCCACCACAACAGCAGTAGTTACCTGAGTACAGCAGTAGTTACCTGAGTACAGCAGTAGTTACCTGAGTACAGTAGTAGTTACCAGTGTACAGTAGTATTTACCTGAGTACAGCAGTAGTTACCTGAGTACAGCAGTAGTTACCTGAGTACAGTAGTAGTTACCTGAGTACAGTAGTAGTTACCTGTGTACAGCAGTAGTTACCTGAGTACAGTAGTAGTTACCTGAGTACAGCAGTAGTTACATGAGTACAGCAGTAGTTACCTGAGTACAGTAGTAGTTACCTGAGTACAGTAGTAGTTACCTGTGTACAGCAGTAGTTACCTGAGTACAGTAGTAGTTACCTGAGTACAGCAGTAGTTACATGAGTACAGTAGTAGTTACCTGAGTACAGTAGTAGTTACCTGTGTACAGTAGTAGTTACCTGAGTACAGCAGTAGTTACCTGAGTACAGAAGTAGTTACAGCAGTAGTTACCTGAGTACAGCAGTAGTTACCTGAGTACAGTAGTAGTTACGGCAGTAGTTACCTGAGTACAGCAGTAGTTACCTGAGTACAGTAGTAGTTACCTGTGTACAGCAGTAGTTACCTGAGTACAGTAGTAGTTACCTGAGTACAGCAGTAGTTACATGAGTACAGTAGTAGTTACCTGAGTACAGTAGTAGTTACCTGTGTACAGTAGTAGTTACCTGAGTACAGCAGTAGTTACCTGAGTACAGAAGTAGTTACAGCAGTAGTTACCTGAGTACAGCAGTAGTTACCTGAGTACAGTAGTAGTTACGGCAGTAGTTACCTGAGTACAGCAGTAGTTACCTGAGTACAGTAGTAGTTACCTGAGTACAGTAGTATCTACCTGAGTACAGCAGTAGTTACCTGAGTACAGTAGTATCTACCTGAGTACAGTAGTAGTTACCTGAGTACAGCAGTAGTTACCTGTGTACAGCAGTAGTTACCTGAGTACAGCAGTAGTTACCTGAGTACAGTAGTAGTTACAGCAGTAGTTACCTGAGTACAGCAGTAGTTACCTGAGTACAGCAGTAGTTACCTGAGTACAGTAGTATCTACCTGAGTACAGCAGTAGTTACCTGAGTACAGCAGTAGTTACCTGTGTACAGCAGTAGTTACAGCAGTAGTTACCTGAGTACAGCAGTAGTTACCTGAGTACAGTAGTAGTTACCTGAGTACAGTAGTAGTTACAGCAGTATCTACCTGAGTACAGTAGTAGTTACAGTAGTATCTACCTGAGTACAGCAGTAGTTACCTGAGTACAGTAGTATCTACCTGAGTACAGCAGTAGTTACCTGTGTACAGCAGTAGTTACCTGAGTACAGCAGTAGTTACCTGAGTACAGTAGTATCTACCTGAGTACAGCAGTAGTTACCTGAGTACATTAGTATCTACCTGAGTACAGTAGTAGTTACCTAAGTACAGTAGTATCTACCTGAGTACAGCAGTAGTTACCTGAGTACAGTAGTATCTACCTGAGTACAGTAGTAGTTACCTGAGTACAGTAGTATCTACCTGAGTACAGTAGTAGTTACCTGAGTACAGCAGTAGTTACCTGAGTACAGCAGTAGTTACCTGTGTACAGCAGTAGTTACCTGAGTACAGTAGTATCTACCTGAGTACAGCAGTAGTTACCTGAGTACAGTAGTATCTACCTGAGTACAGCAGTAGTTACCTGAGTACAGTAGTATCTACCTGAGTACAGCAGTAGTTACCTGAGTACAGCAGTAGTTACCTGTGTACAGCAGTAGTTACAGCAGTAGTTACCTGAGTACAGCAGTAGTTACCTGAGTACAGTAGTAGTTACAGCAGTATCTACCTGAGTACAGTAGTAGTTACAGTAGTATCTACCTGAGTACAGCAGTAGTTACCTGAGTACAGTAGTATCTACCTGAGTACAGCAGTAGTTACCTGTGTACAGCAGTAGTTACCTGAGTACAGTAGTATCTACCTGAGTACAGTAGTAGTTACCTGAGTACAGCAGTAGTTACCTGTGTACAGCAGTAGTTACCTGAGTACAGTAGTAGTTATCTGAGTACAGCAGTAGTTACCTGAGTACAGTAGTAGTTACCTGAGTACAGTAGTATCTACCTGAGTACAGCAGTAGTTACCTGTGTACAGCAGTAGTTACCTGAGTACAGCAGTAGTTACCTGAGTACAGCAGTAGTTACCTGAGTACAGTAGTAGTTATCTGAGTACAGCAGTAGTTACCTGAGTACAGTAGTATCTACCTGAGTACAGTAGTAGTTACCTGAGTACAGTAGTATCTACCTGAGTACAGCAGTAGTTACCTGAGTACAGCAGTAGTTACCTGAGTACAGCAGTAGTTACCTGAGTACAGTAGTAGTTATCTGAGTACAGCAGTAGTTACCTGAGTACAGTAGTATCTACCTGAGTACAGTAGTAGTTACCTGAGTACAGTAGTATCTACCTGAGTACAGCAGTAGTTACCTGAATACAGTAGTAGTTACCTGTGTACAGCAGTAGTTACAGCAGTAGTTACCTGTGTACAGCAGTAGTTACCTGAGTACAGTAGTAGTTACCTGAGTACAGTAGTAGTTACCTGAGTACAGTAGTAGTTACCTGTGTACAGCAGTAGTTACCT
Source organism: Myoxocephalus aenaeus (assembly GCA_038501785.1). Taxonomy (NCBI): domain Eukaryota; kingdom Metazoa; phylum Chordata; class Actinopteri; order Perciformes; family Cottidae; genus Myoxocephalus; species Myoxocephalus aenaeus. The sequence continues at coordinate 556,465 of JBAMJR010000147.1, read as the reverse complement.
GAGTACAGTAGTAGTTACCTGAGTACAGTAGTAGTTACCTGTGTACAGCAGTAGTTACCTGAGTACAGTAGTATCTACCTGAGTACAGTAGTATCTACCTGAGTACAGTAGTAGTTACCTGAGTACAGTAGTAGTTACCTGAGTACAGTAGTAGTTACCTGAGTACAGTAGTAGTTACAGCAGTAGTTACCTGAGGACAGTAGTAGTTACCTGAGTACAGCAGTAGTTACAGCAGTAGTTACCTGTGTACAGCAGTAGTTACCTGAGTACAGTAGTAGTTACCTGAGTACAGTAGTAGTTACCTGTGTACAGTAGTAGTTACCTGAGTACAGCAGTAGTTACCTGTGTACAGCAGTAGTTACAGCAGTAGTTACCTGAGTACAGCAGTAGTTACCTGAGTACAGTAGTATCTACCTGAGTACAGCAGTAGTTACCTGAGTACATTAGTATCTACCTGAGTACAGTAGTAGTTACCTAAGTACAGTAGTATCTACCTGAGTACAGCAGTAGTTACCTGAGTACAGTAGTATCTACCTGAGTACAGCAGTAGTTACCTGAGTACAGCAGTAGTTACCTGTGTACAGCAGTAGTTACCTGAGTACAGTAGTATCTACCTGAGTACAGTAGTAGTTACCTGAGTACAGTAGTATCTACCTGAGTACAGCAGTAGTTACCTGAGTACAGTAGTATCTACCTGAGTACAGCAGTAGTTACCTGAGTACAGTAGTATCTACCTGAGTACAGCAGTAGTTACCTGAGTACAGCAGTAGTTACCTGAGTACAGTAGTATCTACCTGAGTACAGCAGTAGTTACCTGTGTACAGCAGTAGTTACCTGAGTACAGTAGTATCTACCTGAGTACAGTAGTAGTTACCTGAGTACAGCAGTAGTTACCTGTGTACAGCAGTAGTTACCTGAGTACAGTAGTAGTTATCTGAGTACAGCAGTAGTTACCTGAGTACAGTAGTAGTTACCTGAGTACAGTAGTATCTACCTGAGTACAGCAGTAGTTACCTGTGTACAGCAGTAGTTACCTGAGTACAGCAGTAGTTACCTGAGTACAGCAGTAGTTACCTGAGTACAGTAGTAGTTATCTGAGTACAGCAGTAGTTACCTGAGTACAGTAGTATCTACCTGAGTACAGTAGTAGTTACCTGAGTACAGTAGTATCTACCTGAGTACAGCAGTAGTTACCTGTGTACAGCAGTAGTTACCTGAGTACAGCAGTAGTTACCTGAGTACAGTAGTAGTTATCTGAGTACAGCAGTAGTTACCTGAGTACAGTAGTATCTACCTGAGTACAGTAGTAGTTACCTGAGTACAGTAGTATCTACCTGAGTACAGCAGTAGTTACCTGAATACAGTAGTAGTTACCTGTGTACAGCAGTAGTTACAGCAGTAGTTACCTGTGTACAGCAGTAGTTACCTGAGTACAGTAGTAGTTACCTGAGTACAGTAGTAGTTA
>JBAMJR010000147.1:545000-552500 GCA_038501785.1 Myoxocephalus aenaeus | reverse complement strand
TACCAGAGTAATAACATGGTAATAACATGGTAATGGCAGAGTAATAACATGGTAATAGAAGAGTAATAACATGGTAATAACATGGTAATGGCAGAGTAATAACATGGTAATAGCAGAGTAATAACAGAGTAATAACATGGTAATAACATGGTAATAACAGTAATAACATGGTAATACCATGTAATAGCAGAGTAATAACATGGTAATAACAGAGTAATAACATGGTAATAACATGTAATAACAGAGTAATAACATGGTAATAACATGGTAATAGCATGGTAATAACAGAGTAATAACATGGTAATAACATGGTAATAACATGGTAATAGCACCAGTTACTTGGGGAGGGCGCTCTGCTCGAGCCTCATCTTCTCCTTCTTCTGTCTCTGGTGGTGTTTCTTCACCCGGAACTCCCAAACGTCTCTGAGCACAGACAAGTCACTGACCGGCACCTCCAGACCCATCTCTGAGGAGGAGGAGGAGGAGGAGGAGGAGGTAGAAGAAGAAGAAGAAGAAGAAGAAGAAGAGGTGGTGAAGGAAGCAAAGAAGAAAGAGGAGGAGGAGGATGGAGCGAAGAGGAGGGGGAGGAGCCAAAGGAGAAAGAGGTGGAGGAGGAGGAAGAGGAGGAGGAAGAGGAGCAGGTGGAGGAGGAGGAGTAAAAAGTACAACAGTTACCTCTGAGGTGTAGTACAGAAAAAGTACAATATTAACTCTGAGATTTACTCTGGTGGTTATAACTAGTGATGGCGAGATGAAGCTTCCTGAAGCATTGAAGCTTTCCATCCAATTGGTTCGCTCATGGGCCGAAGCTTCATGGGGCTTCATTTGCTCTACTGCGCCACCAAGTGGACATACATGTAAAACAGGCAGAGTGATCACAACGACACCATGGCTTTGGTGTGTGAAGCTTTGAATTTAATACATTATGTTTGTGACGCCAATACATCAGTTATTAACTTATTAATATTGTGTCTATCTTTATGATATAATGGCGGGGTCAAAATCAAAGGTGGAAACAAATTGAGAAAAAAGTTGTGATGTGACTGTGGGTCAGTGGTTAGATTACCCGTCTTCCAGTCAGAGGATCGGTGTTTCGAGCCTCGGCTCCGCTAGTCCATGTTGATGTGTCTAATTTTTTATTTTTTTTAAATAAGAACTTTTCCACAGTGCTGGGCTTTTTGAGACTATTTTGCCTGCTTTATAAAATACCCTTTCACAGGCACAGATGACGCTGGGGTACAGAGAGGAAGGGGGAAATCCATTGAGTTTCGCTGCCCCTTATATTTCAAATCGCACGGCAAACCCACGAACCATTTTCTGAATCAGTCACGTGGTACGGCCGGCTCAGAGGCTTCCAACGTCACCACACACGTCATCGACACAAGCCTCGATACGCGCTTCACCAAAATCTACCTGATTACTCGACACGCGCATCGAAGCCTCGACACGAAAGGACACATCACTAGTTATAACCACTATAACTACCATTATATCTAGTCTGGTGGTTATAACCACTATAACTACCATTATATCTAGTCTGGTGGTTATAACCACTATAACTACCATTATATCTAGTCTGGTGGTTATAACCACTATAACTACCATTATAACTAGTCTGGTGGTTATAACCACTATAACTACCATGATAACTAGTCTGGTGGTTATAACCACTATAACTACCATTATATCTAGTCTGGTGGTTATAACCACTATAACTACCATTATAACTAGTCTGGTGGTTATAACCACTATAACTACCATCATAACTAGTCTGGTGGTTATAACCACTATAACTACCATTATAACTACTCTGGTGGTTATAACCACTATAACTACCATTATAACTAGTCTGGTGGTTATAACCACTATAACTACCATCATAACTAGTCTGGTGGTTATAACCACTATAACTACCATCATAACTAGTCTGGTGGTTATAACCACTATAACTACCATCATAACTAGTCTGAGACGAAGGAGAGGAACTCTATTCATGAGTAATAACAATATAATAAACAACGTCCAGCTGAGATCAAAGCAACGTGTTTTCTTACCTGCGTTCTGCAGTCTGCTCCCTTCAGCTTGTTTACTGCATCTGACTGTGTGTGTGTGTGTGTGTGTGTGTGTGTGTGTGTGTGTGTGTGTGTGTGTGTGTGTGTGTGTGTGTGTGTGTGACCCAATGTGCTATTTTTACCCGCTGAGGTGACACTACAGCTGTGTGTCACATGACCGGAGCGATTGTCTGGATAATAAATAATCTTTTCAAAGTAAAACAGGAAACTGAACTCTGAAGAAGTACTCTGATGTTTTACTGCATTACAATATATGTAGTAGTGTTAGTACAAAAGTATCAGCATCAAAGTATACTTAAAGTACCAGAAGTGTAGGTGCTCATTATGCAGAATAATATATTTTATATTTTTGTATTATATTTTCTGATGTATTAATGTGTTCATCATTTATTAGTTTTAATAATCGAATATGTGAAGTAATCAGATGAGTTATAAGAGATGTAGTGGAGTACAAGTATGAAGTAGTACATACTCAAGTACTAGTACCTCAAAATTGTACACTAAAAGTACAGTTCTTTTGTAAATACTTTGTGTTATTTTCACGTTTTTTTGTTTAGTCTATTTCCTGTTTTATTTTGAAGTTCACTCCTCGTGTGTGGTTGTACTTCCTGTTTTCGTGAGTTTTCCCGCCTTTTTGGATTAAAAAATATACTCTGTTACGGTAATTGTACTAATAGCACACTGTACTAATACAGTAAAAGTACTAATCGCACATTGTAAAACCCCACGCAGTACAAATACACTGTTATATTAATATGATTTATTAACATTATTAATATTATTACATCTGAAACCAGCACTTTTTTTAGAGAAATAATTACTTACTAAACATTTTTACATACATTTTCTGTCGATCCATTTTTATACTAATGAACCAATTGCCTTATAGACTAATTTATTAATAAACTAATTTATTAATAAACTAAATGATTTATGGACTAATTGATAACAGTCTTGTAAAAGTATTTAGTTACATTGATGTATTTATTTATTTCTCTGCATGAGAGTTACAACACAAACTATTTACGGTTTGTCTTTTTTTATATATATATATTAAGAATTTCTTCATTCATTCATTCATTCATCAGTTTCCTTTGTTTATCATTAAGAACTTTAATCTTTGTTTTAATATTAACACACTGGTAGGTAGTTTGATCCTGATCCTGGTCCTGGTCCTGGTCCTGATCCTGATCCTGATCCTGATCCTGGTCCTGGTCCTGATCCTGATCCTGATCCCGGTCCTGATCCCGGTCCTGATCCCGGTCCTGATCCTGGTCCTGATCCTGATCCTGATCCCGGTCCTGATCCTGATCCTGATCCTGATCCTGATCCCGGTCCTGATCCTGATCCTGATCCTGGTCCTGGTCCTGATCCTGATCCTGATCCTGATCCTGATCCCGGTCCTGATCCCGGTCCTGATCCTGATCCTGATCCTGGTCCTGATCCTGATCCTGATCCCGGTCCTGATCCTGATCCTGATCCCGGTCCTGATCCTGATCCTGGTCCTGGTCCTGGTCCTGATCCTGATCCTGATCCTGGTCCTGATCCTGATCCCGGTCCTGATCCTGATCCTGGTCCCTGTACTTCCTTCCACATCCACCAGAGGTCGCTACCAGCCTTGGATCTTCTCATCAGAAGAAGGTACTGAGGTACTTTTCCATTTTCTGCTACTTCTACATCACTACATTTATTTATTTAGATTTTATAAACAAAACATGTGATCAACTTATAAATATGTATTAAATATCATTTAAATAAAATATAAATAATGTATTATTATATCATTTATATTTATAATTTGTACTTTGAATTTCAGTTTTGATTACTCAGGTTGCTGTTAAGTAAAAGTGGGATTCACATAATAACTTGTGTGAGAGAATTATAATCTTGATAAAATAATCTATATTTATCTTTTGGGAACCTTGACGGCTCCGTAATACAACACTCTGCATAATGAGTACTTTACGTTAGATACTTGTATCTCTTGCTGGTAATACATTTAGTTTTACTCAAATGTCGAATACAGGACTCAGAGTATTATAGTATAGTACTTTTACTGAAGTAGAGGACCGTTCCTGGCGCCCCCTGTGCACAAAAGTGGTAGTATTCATCAGTTTCTGGCATTAAATACAAACAGTAGTGTCTAATGGTTCCAACAAATCCTTTTGCACCACAAACAAACTCTCTGTCTACCTTTTAATCCAGTCAGCTCCACCAGTTTATGGATTTATTACAAATAGATCACTGTTGTGTCCCTTAGCTGGTTGTATAGAAGTATATGATTCATGTGTTAAAGCTGCATTCTCTCTCCTGACCACCAGGGGGCGACTCCTCTGGTTGTATAGAAGTCTATGCTTCATGTGTTAAAGCTGCATTCTCTCTACTGACCACCAGGGGGTGACTCCTCTGGTTGTATAGAAGTCTATGCTTCATGTGTTAAAGAAGCCGATTCTGTTTGTGGTGGTATACCGGGCACCAGGTTTGTACTCCGAATTTATATCTGAATTTTCTGAGTTTTTGTCAAGTTTGGTCCTTAAGACTGATAAGGTTATTATTGTAGGGGATTTTAATATTCATGTGGATGTTAGCAATGATAGCCTTAGTGTTGCATTTAGCTTATTGTTGGATTCGATTGGCTTCTGTCAGAGAGTACAGGAACCGACTCACTGCTTTAACCACACCCTCCACCTTGTTCTTACATATGGCATTGATGTGGAGCACTTAGTAGTGTTTCCACAGAACCCTCTTTTATCAGACCATTGCCTTATAACTTTTGAGTTCATGCTACCAGATTGTACAGCGTTAGGCAAGAGTTTTTACACCAGATGTCTAACTGACGGTGCTGTTGCTAGATTTAAGGAAGCGATTCCTTCTGTATTTGATTCATTACCATGTCTCAATATAACAAGACTCCTGTGCTAACTTTACTCCCTCCCAGATTGATCAGCTCGTCGATGGTGCTACTGGCTCACTGAGAGTGACACTGGACTCGATAGCCCCTCTAAAAAAGAGGATCATTAAGCAAAGGAGGCTCGCTCCATGGTACAACCCTCAGACCCGCATATTGAAGCAAGCATCAGGAAGCTTGAGGGCATATGGCGCTCCAACGGTCTGGAGGAGTCCCGGTTGGTTTGGCGGGATAGTCTGAGAACATATAAGAAGGCCCTCCAGAGGAGCCTACTACTCATCACTAATAGAGAAAAACAAGAGCAACCCTAGATAGGGGACTTGTCTCTGTACTGGTCCTGTTAGACCAGACATGGGCAAAGTACGGCCCCCGGGCCGTATACGGCCCGGGGGCCGTATACGGCCCGTTGGGCTTTTTAATCCGGCCCGCCGAACTTGTCCAAATATTATTATTAGGGCTGCAACAACGAATCGATTAGCAAAAGTGTTGGCAACGAATTTCATTATCGATTCGTTGTGTCGCGCGATTATTACGCCAGTCAATAAGTCGCGGAGAAAGAAAAAAAAAAAGAGCGGAGCAGAGCAACTGGCCGGCAGCATTTCTGAGATTGGAGTGAGACACTGAGAAAAATAGAACATCTTGGATGTGATGTGTCGAGTCTTGACCAATCAGCGTTAAGATGTCTACAGTGTCTTCATTTCCCTCAAACTTGTTTTTAATGGAAGCTAGTCAGCTTGCTATCACGTTAGCTAACGTGTTTGGGTTGTGTAGTGTCGTTAAAGTTACTTTATGTTCCGTTACAGTTCAGTCTTGTAAAATGAAACATGCCGTAACCCCCCGGTCTGGTACACCGGCACACCGGCGGATCTGGCTGCAGGTTGTTTTTTTACTCAAAGTAGAATGAATCAAATCACGTCGTTGGGCTTAGCCAACAACGTGACGTCGTGGTCGTAAGAGACCCAGAATGAAATAGTTTAAGGAAGAGGACGCTCTATGCAGCGCAGCTTGATGCAGAGCTGAGATGAAGAGGTCAGAACAGACGTGAGAGGAGCAGTGCAGCTTCCCTCTGTCCAGTGTTTCATACATATTGATAAAGCAGGTCATGCTAAATGCAGCCTCTGCTCCAAGGAGATCATTACAGTAAAAGGGGCTCACATTTGGCAAATGTAAAGCATACATGTTTTTAGTGGTAGTCCATTTTTTTTTATTAACAGCTCAGGAATGTTCAAGGAGCAACCTGTTTGTGCTTTCTGAAGATGTTTTGCACTGTGAATTTGCACTGTCAGTTCTGTTTTTGAATAAAGGGTTGGAAATTAATGCTTTTTTGATGTTTTTATCCGATTAATCGAAAAAATAATCAACCGATTAATCGATTATTAAAATAATCGTTAGTTGCAATTCGTGCAATTTGTTAAATTGCCTTGCAAATAAATGCTTTGCTACCTGTTAAAGGCCAAATCCTTTCATGTAATGATTTTTACATGCCATTTATATTAGTTCACACAAACACTCCATCCATCTGTTCCTGGCCCGGCCCCTCTGTCAAATTTTAGAACCCATTGTGGCCCGCGAGTCAAAAAGTTTGCCCACCCCTGTGTTAGACCTTAGTGCAGCATTCGACACCATTGACCATGACATCTTATTACAGAGACTAGACCAGTCAATTGGTATTAAAGGTACAGCATTAAGCTGGTTTAAGTCGTATTTATCAGATAGATCTCAGTTTGTATTTGTAAACGATGAGGCCTCGATGACCACCGCCGTTCGTCATGGAGTTCCACAAGGTTCTGTGCTTGGACCAATTTTATTCACCTTATATATGCTTCCCTTAGGCAATATTATCAGAAAACACTCCATAAACTTTCACTGTTATGCCGATGATACTCAACTATATCTGTCAATCAAGCCAGATGAAATCCACCAGGTCGCTAAACTTCAAGCGTGTCTTAAAGACATCAAGACCTGATGACCTGCAACTTCGTGCTGCTGAACTCTGACAAGACTGAAGTTATTCTACTCGGCCCAGAACACCTCAGAAATCAACTATCTGACGATATGGTTTCCCTGGATGGCATCGCTCTGGCATCCACCACCACCGTAAGGAATCTCGGAGTTATTTTTGACCAGGACCTATCCTTTGGCTCCCACGTGAAACAGATCTCAAGGACTGCCTTTTTTCACCTACGGAACATCTCAAAGATCCGGCACATCCTGTCTCAAAGCGATGCAGAAACATTGATCCACGCATTTGTTACTTCAAGACTGGATTACTGTAACTCCGTATTATCAGGCTGCTCCGGAAAGTCCCTTGGGTCTCTCCAGCTGATCCAGAATGCTGCAGCTCGTGTACTAACAAGGACTCGGAAGAGAGATCACATTACTCCTGTATTAGCTGCTCTCCACTGGCTTCCTGTAAGATCGAGAATCATATTTAAAATCCTCCTCCTCACCTATAAAGCCTTAGCTGGTGATGCACCATCATATCTTAAAGAGCTTATAGTGCCATATTACCCCACCAGA
>JBAMJR010000147.1:520000-540000 GCA_038501785.1 Myoxocephalus aenaeus | reverse complement strand
GTACCTGTAGTTCCTTTATGAAGGCACCTGTAGTTCCTTTATAAAGGCACCTGTAGTTCCTTTATAAAGGCACCTGCAGTTCCTTTATAAAGGTACCTGTAGTTCCTTTATGAAGGCACCTGTAGTTCCTTTATAAAGGCACCTGTAGTTCCTTTATAAAGGCACCTGCAGTTCCTTTATAAAGGCACCTGCAGTTCCTTTATAAAGGCACCTGTAGTTCCTTTATAAAGGCACCTGTAGTTCCTTTATAAAGGTACCTGTAGTTCCTTTATAAAGGTACCTGTAGTTCCTTTATGAAGGTACCTGTAGTTCCTTTATAAAGGCACCTGTAGTTCCTTTATAAAGGTACCTGTAGTTCCTTTATAAAGGTACCTGTAGTTCCTTTATGAAGGCACCTGTAGTTCCTTTATAAAGGCACCTGTAGTTCCTTTATAAAGGCACCTGTAGTTCCTTTATAAAGGCACCTGTAGTTCCTTTATAAAGGCACCTGCAGTTCCTTTATAAAGGCACCTGCAGTTCCTTTATAAAGGCACCTGTAGTTCCTTTATAAAGGCACCTGTAGTTCCTTTATAAAGGTACCTGTAGTTCCTTTATAAAGGCACCTGTAGTTCCTTTATAAAGGCACCTGTAGTTCCTTTATAAAGGCACCTGTAGTTCCTTTATAAAGGCACCTGTAGTTCCTTTATAAAGGTACCTGTAGTTCCTTTATAAAGGAACTACAGGTACCTGTAGTTCCTTTATAAAGGCACCTGTAGTTCCTTTATAAAGGCACCTGTAGTTCCTTTATGAAGGCACCTGTAGTTCCTTTATAAAGTTACCTGTAGTTCCTTTATAAAGGCACCTGTAGTTCCTTTATAAAGTTACCTGTAGTTCCTTTATAAAGGCACCTGTAGTTCCTTTATAAAGGCACCTGTAGTTCCTTTATAAAGGTACCTGTAGTTCCTTTATAAAGGTACCTGTAGTTCCTTTATAAAGGCACCTGTAGTTCCTTTATAAAGGCACCTGTAGTTCCTTTATAAAGGTACCTGTAGTTCCTTTATAAAGGCACCTGTAGTTCCTTTATAAAGGTACCTGTAGTTCCTTTATAAAGGTACCTGTAGTTCCTTTATAAAGGTACCTGTAGTTCCTTTATAAAGGCACCTGTAGTTCCTTTATAAAGGTACCTGTAGTTCCTTTATAAAGGAACTACAGGTACCTTTATAAAGGAACTACAGGCACCTGTAGTTCCTTTATAAAGGAACTACAGGTACCTTTATAAAGGAACTACAGGTACCTGTAGTTCCTTTATAAAGGTGCCTGTAGTTCCTTTATAAAGGTGCCTGTAGTTCCTTTATAAAGGTGCCTGTAGTTCCTTTATAAAGGTGCCTGTAGTTCCTTTATAAAGGAACTACAGGTACCTTTATAAAGGAACTACAGGTACCTGTAGTTCCTTTATAAAGGTACCTGTAGTTCCTTTATAAAGGCACCTGTAGTTCCTTTATAAAGGCACCTGTAGTTCCTTTATAAAGGCACCTGTAGTTCCTTTATAAAGGCACCTGTAGTTCCTTTATAAAGGCACCTGCAGTTCCTTTATAAAGGCACCTGTAGTTCCTTTATAAAGGCACCTGTAGTTCCTTTATAAAGGTACCTGTAGTTCCTTTATAAAGGCACCTGTAGTTCCTTTATAAAGGTACCTGTAGTTCCTTTATAAAGGAACTACAGGTACCTGTAGTTCCTTTATAAAGGCACCTGTAGTTCCTTTATGAAGGCACCTGTAGTTCCTTTATAAAGTTACCTGTAGTGCCTTTATAAAGGAACTACAGGTACCTGTAGTTCCTTTATAAAGGCACCTGTAGTTCCTTTATAAAGGCACCTGTAGTTCCTTTATAAAGGTACCTGTAGTTCCTTTATAAAGGCACCTGTAGTTCCTTTATAAAGGCACCTGTAGTTCCTTTATAAAGGCACCTGCAGTTCCTTTATAAAGGCACATGCAGTTCCTTTATAAAGGCACCTGTAGTTCCTTTATAAAGGCACCTGTAGTTCCTTTATAAAGGTACCTGTAGTTCCTTTATAAAGGTACCTGTAGTTCCTTTATAAAGGCACCTGTAGTTCCTTTATAAAGGCACCTGTAGTTCCTTTATAAAGGTACGTGTAGTTCCTTTATAAAGGAACTACAGGTACCTGTAGTTCCTTTATAAAGGCACCTGTAGTTCCTTTATAAAGGCACCTGTAGTTCCTTTATGAAGGCACCTGTAGTTCCTTTATAAAGTTACCTGTAGTTCCTTTATAAAGGCACCTGTAGTTCCTTTATAAAGGCACCTGTAGTTCCTTTATAAAGGTACCTGTAGTTCCTTTATAAAGGTACCTGTAGTTCCTTTATAAAGGCACCTGTAGTTCCTTTATAAAGTTACCTGTAGTTCCTTTATAAAGGCACCTGTAGTTCCTTTATAAAGGCACCTGTAGTTCCTTTATAAAGGTACCTGTAGTTCCTTTATAAAGGTACCTGTAGTTCCTTTATAAAGGCACCTGTAGTTCCTTTATAAAGGCACCTGTAGTTCCTTTATAAAGGAACTACAGGTACCTTTATAAAGGAACTACAGGTACCTGTAGTTCCTTTATAAAGGTGCCTGTAGTTCCTTTATAAAGGTGCCTGTAGTTCCTTTATAAAGGAACTACAGGTACCTTTATAAAGGAACTACAGGTACCTGTAGTTCCTTTATAAAGGTGCCTGTAGTTCCTTTATAAAGGTGCCTGTAGTTCCTTTATAAAGGTACCTGTAGTTCCTTTATAAAGGTACCTGTAGTTCCTTTATAAAGGTACCTGTAGTTCCTTTATAAAGGCACCTGTAGTTCCTTTATAAAGGCACCTGTAGTTCCTTTATAAAGGTACCTGTAGTTCCTTTATAAAGGCACCTGTAGTTCCTTTATAAAGGTACCTGTAGTTCCTTTATAAAGGTGCCTGTAGTTCCTTTATAAAGGTGCCTGTAGTTCCTTTATAAAGGTGCCTGTAGTTCCTTTATAAAGGAACTACAGGTACCTTTATAAAGGAACTACAGGTACCTTTATAAAGGTACCTGTAGTTCCTTTATAAAGGCACCTGTAGTTCCTTTATAAAGGTACCTGTAGTTCCTTTATAAAGGCACCTGTAGTTCCTTTATAAAGGTACCTGTAGTTCCTTTATAAAGGAACTACAGGTACCTGTAGTTCCTTTATAAAGGCACCTGTAGTTCCTTTATGAAGGCACCTGTAGTTCCTTTATAAAGTTACCTGTAGTGCCTTTATAAAGGAACTACAGGTACCTGTAGTTCCTTTATAAAGGCACCTGTAGTTCCTTTATAAAGGCACCTGTAGTTCCTTTATAAAGGTACCTGTAGTTCCTTTATAAAGGCACCTGTAGTTCCTTTATAAAGGCACCTGTAGTTCCTTTATAAAGGCACCTGCAGTTCCTTTATAAAGGCACATGCAGTTCCTTTATAAAGGCACCTGTAGTTCCTTTATAAAGGCACCTGTAGTTCCTTTATAAAGGTACCTGTAGTTCCTTTATAAAGGTACCTGTAGTTCCTTTATAAAGGCACCTGTAGTTCCTTTATAAAGGCACCTGTAGTTCCTTTATAAAGGTACGTGTAGTTCCTTTATAAAGGAACTACAGGTACCTGTAGTTCCTTTATAAAGGCACCTGTAGTTCCTTTATAAAGGCACCTGTAGTTCCTTTATGAAGGCACCTGTAGTTCCTTTATAAAGTTACCTGTAGTTCCTTTATAAAGGCACCTGTAGTTCCTTTATAAAGGCACCTGTAGTTCCTTTATAAAGGTACCTGTAGTTCCTTTATAAAGGTACCTGTAGTTCCTTTATAAAGGCACCTGTAGTTCCTTTATAAAGGTACCTGTAGTTCCTTTATAAAGGCACCTGTAGTTCCTTTATAAAGGCACCTGTAGTTCCTTTATAAAGGTACCTGTAGTTCCTTTATAAAGGTACCTGTAGTTCCTTTATAAAGGCACCTGTAGTTCCTTTATAAAGGCACCTGTAGTTCCTTTATAAAGGCACCTGTAGTTCCTTTATAAAGGAACTACAGGTACCTTTATAAAGGAACTACAGGCACCTGTAGTTCCTTTATAAAGGAACTACAGGTACCTTTATAAAGGAACTACAGGTACCTGTAGTTCCTTTATAAAGGTGCCTGTAGTTCCTTTATAAAGGTGCCTGTAGTTCCTTTATAAAGGAACTACAGGTACCTTTATAAAGGAACTACAGGTACCTGTAGTTCCTTTATAAAGGTGCCTGTAGTTCCTTTATAAAGGTGCCTGTAGTTCCTTTATAAAGGTACCTGTAGTTCCTTTATAAAGGTACCTGTAGTTCCTTTATAAAGGTACCTGTAGTTCCTTTATAAAGGCACCTGTAGTTCCTTTATAAAGGCACCTGTAGTTCCTTTATAAAGGTACCTGTAGTTCCTTTATAAAGGCACCTGTAGTTCCTTTATAAAGGTACCTGTAGTTCCTTTATAAAGGCACCTGTAGTTCCTTTATAAAGGCACCTGTAGTTCCTTTATAAAGGCACCTGTAGTTCCTTTATAAAGGCACCTGTAGTTCCTTTATAAAGGCACCTGCAGTTCCTTTATAAAGGCACCTGTAGTTCCTTTATAAAGGCACCTGTAGTTCCTTTATAAAGGTACCTGTAGTTCCTTTATAAAGGCACCTGTAGTTCCTTTATAAAGGTACCTGTAGTTCCTTTATAAAGGAACTACAGGTACCTGTAGTTCCTTTATAAAGGCACCTGTAGTTCCTTTATGAAGGCACCTGTAGTTCCTTTATAAAGTTACCTGTAGTGCCTTTATAAAGGAACTACAGGTACCTGTAGTTCCTTTATAAAGGCACCTGTAGTTCCTTTATAAAGGCACCTGTAGTTCCTTTATAAAGGCACCTGTAGTTCCTTTATAAAGGTACCTGTAGTTCCTTTATAAAGGCACCTGTAGTTCCTTTATAAAGGCACCTGTAGTTCCTTTATAAAGGCACCTGCAGTTCCTTTATAAAGGCACATGCAGTTCCTTTATAAAGGCACCTGTAGTTCCTTTATAAAGGCACCTGTAGTTCCTTTATAAAGGTACCTGTAGTTCCTTTATAAAGGTACCTGTAGTTCCTTTATAAAGGCACCTGTAGTTCCTTTATAAAGGCACCTGTAGTTCCTTTATAAAGGTACGTGTAGTTCCTTTATAAAGGAACTACAGGTACCTGTAGTTCCTTTATAAAGGCACCTGTAGTTCCTTTATAAAGGCACCTGTAGTTCCTTTATGAAGGCACCTGTAGTTCCTTTATAAAGTTACCTGTAGTTCCTTTATAAAGGCACCTGTAGTTCCTTTATAAAGTTACCTGTAGTTCCTTTATAAAGGCACTTGTAGTTCCTTTATAAAGGCACCTGTAGTTCCTTTATAAAGGTACCTGTAGTTCCTTTATAAAGGTACCTGTAGTTCCTTTATGAAGGTACCTGTAGTTCCTTTATAAAGGTACCTGTAGTTCCTTTATAAAGGCACCTGTAGTTCCTTTATAAAGGCACCTGTAGTTCCTTTATAAAGGTACCTGTAGTTCCTTTATAAAGGTACCTGTAGTTCCTTTATGAAGGTACCTGTAGTTCCTTTAGGTACCTGTAGTTCCTTTATGAAGGCACCTGTAGTTCCTTTATAAAGGCACCTGTAGTTCCTTTATAAAGGCACCTGCAGTTCCTTTATAAAGGTACCTGTAGTTCCTTTATGAAGGCACCTGTAGTTCCTTTATAAAGGCACCTGTAGTTCCTTTATAAAGGCACCTGCAGTTCCTTTATAAAGGCACCTGCAGTTCCTTTATAAAGGCACCTGTAGTTCCTTTATAAAGGCACCTGTAGTTCCTTTATAAAGGTACCTGTAGTTCCTTTATAAAGGTACCTGTAGTTCCTTTATGAAGGTACCTGTAGTTCCTTTATAAAGGCACCTGTAGTTCCTTTATAAAGGTACCTGTAGTTCCTTTATAAAGGTACCTGTAGTTCCTTTATGAAGGCACCTGTAGTTCCTTTATAAAGGCACCTGTAGTTCCTTTATAAAGGCACCTGTAGTTCCTTTATAAAGGCACCTGTAGTTCCTTTATAAAGGCACCTGCAGTTCCTTTATAAAGGCACCTGCAGTTCCTTAATAAAGGCACCTGTAGTTCCTTTATAAAGGCACCTGTAGTTCCTTTATAAAGGTACCTGTAGTTCCTTTATAAAGGCACCTGTAGTTCCTTTATAAAGGCACCTGTAGTTCCTTTATAAAGGCACCTGTAGTTCCTTTATAAAGGCACCTGTAGTTCCTTTATAAAGGTACCTGTAGTTCCTTTATAAAGGAACTACAGGTACCTGTAGTTCCTTTATAAAGGCACCTGTAGTTCCTTTATAAAGGCACCTGTAGTTCCTTTATAAAGGCACCTGTAGTTCCTTTATGAAGGCACCTGTAGTTCCTTTATAAAGTTACCTGTAGTTCCTTTATAAAGGCACCTGTAGTTCCTTTATAAAGTTACCTGTAGTTCCTTTATAAAGGCACCTGTAGTTCCTTTATAAAGGCACCTGTAGTTCCTTTATAAAGGTACCTGTAGTTCCTTTATAAAGGTACCTGTAGTTCCTTTATAAAGGCACCTGTAGTTCCTTTATAAAGGCACCTGTAGTTCCTTTATAAAGGTACCTGTAGTTCCTTTATAAAGGCACCTGTAGTTCCTTTATAAAGGTACCTGTAGTTCCTTTATAAAGGTACCTGTAGTTCCTTTATAAAGGTACCTGTAGTTCCTTTATAAAGGCACCTGTAGTTCCTTTATAAAGGTACCTGTAGTTCCTTTATAAAGGCACCTGTAGTTCCTTTATAAAGGTACCTGTAGTTCCTTTATGAAGGCACCTGTAGTTCCTTTATGAAGGCACCTGTAGTTCCTTTATAAAGGTACCTGTAGTTCCTTTATGAAGGCACCTGTAGTTCCTTTATAAAGGTACCTGTAGTTCCTTTATAAAGGCACCTGCAGTTCCTTTATAAAGGTACCTGTAGTTCCTTTATAAAGGTACCTGTAGTTCCTTTATAAAGGCACCTGTAGTTCCTTTATAAAGGTACCTGTAGTTCCTTTATAAAGGTACATGTAGTTCCTTTATAAAGGCACCTGTAGTTCCTTTATAAAGGTACCTGTAGTTCCTTTATAAAGGTACATGTAGTTCCTTTATAAAGGTACCTGTAGTTCCTTTATAAAGGTACCTGTAGTTCCTTTATAAAGGTACCTGTAGTTCCTTTATAAAGGTACCTGTAGTTCCTTTATAAAGGTACCTGTAGTTCCTTTATAAAGGCACCTGTAGTTCCTTTATAAAGGCACCTGTAGTTCCTTTATAAAGGCACCTGTAGTTCCTTTATAAAGGCACCTGTAGTTCCTTTATAAAGGCACCTGTAGTTCCTTTATAAAGGCACCTGTAGTTCCTTTATAAAGGTACCTGTAGTTCCTTTATAAAGGCACCTGTAGTTCCTTTATAAAGGCACCTGCAGTTCCTTTATAAAGGTACCTGTAGTTCCTTTATAAAGGTACCTGCAGTTCCTTTATAAAGGCACCTGTAGTTCCTTTATAAAGGCACCTGCAGTTCCTTTATAAAGGCACCTGTAGTTCCTTTATAAAGGCACCTGTAGTTCCTTTATAAAGGCACCTGTAGTTCCTTTATAAAGTTACCTGTAGTTCCTTTATAAAGTTACCTGTAGTTCCTTTATAAAGGTACCTGTAGTTCCTTTATAAAGGTACCTGTAGTTCCTTTATAAAGGCACCTGTAGTTCCTTTATAAAGGCACCTGTAGTTCCTTTATAAAGGTACCTGTAGCTCCTTTATAAAGGTACCTGTAGCTCCTTTATAAAGGCACCTGTAGTTCCTTTATAAAGGTACATGTAGTTCCTTTATAAAGGTACCTGTAGTTCCTTTATAAAGGTACCTGTAGTTCCTTTATAAAGGCACCTGTAGTTCCTTTATAAAGGTACCTGTAGTTCCTTTATAAAGGCACCTGTAGTTCCTTTATAAAGGCACCTGTAGTTCCTTTATAAAGGTACCTGTAGTTCCTTTATAAAGGCACCTGTAGTTCCTTTATAAAGGTACCTGTAGTTCCTTTATAAAGGTACCTGTAGTTCCTTTATAAAGGTACCTGTAGTTCCTTTATAAAGGCACCTGTAGTTCCTTTATAAAGGTACCTGTAGTTCCTTTATAAAGGCACCTGTAGTTCCTTTATAAAGGTACCTGTAGTTCCTTTATGAAGGCACCTGTAGTTCCTTTATGAAGGCACCTGTAGTTCCTTTATAAAGGTACCTGTAGTTCCTTTATGAAGGCACCTGTAGTTCCTTTATAAAGGTACCTGTAGTTCCTTTATAAAGGCACCTGCAGTTCCTTTATAAAGGTACCTGTAGTTCCTTTATAAAGGTACCTGTAGTTCCTTTATAAAGGCACCTGTAGTTCCTTTATAAAGGTACCTGTAGTTCCTTTATAAAGGTACATGTAGTTCCTTTATAAAGGCACCTGTAGTTCCTTTATAAAGGTACCTGTAGTTCCTTTATAAAGGTACATGTAGTTCCTTTATAAAGGTACCTGTAGTTCCTTTATAAAGGTACCTGTAGTTCCTTTATAAAGGTACCTGTAGTTCCTTTATAAAGGTACCTGTAGTTCCTTTATAAAGGTACCTGTAGTTCCTTTATAAAGGCACCTGTAGTTCCTTTATAAAGGCACCTGTAGTTCCTTTATAAAGGCACCTGTAGTTCCTTTATAAAGGCACCTGTAGTTCCTTTATAAAGGCACCTGTAGTTCCTTTATAAAGGCACCTGTAGTTCCTTTATAAAGGTACCTGTAGTTCCTTTATAAAGGCACCTGTAGTTCCTTTATAAAGGCACCTGCAGTTCCTTTATAAAGGTACCTGTAGTTCCTTTATAAAGGTACCTGCAGTTCCTTTATAAAGGCACCTGTAGTTCCTTTATAAAGGCACCTGCAGTTCCTTTATAAAGGCACCTGTAGTTCCTTTATAAAGGCACCTGTAGTTCCTTTATAAAGGCACCTGTAGTTCCTTTATAAAGTTACCTGTAGTTCCTTTATAAAGTTACCTGTAGTTCCTTTATAAAGGTACCTGTAGTTCCTTTATAAAGGTACCTGTAGTTCCTTTATGAAGGCACCTGTAGTTCCTTTATAAAGGCACCTGTAGTTCCTTTATAAAGGCACCTGTAGTTCCTTTATAAAGGCACCTGTAGTTCCTTTATAAAGGTACCTGTAGCTCCTTTATAAAGGTACCTGTAGCTCCTTTATAAAGGCACCTGTAGTTCCTTTATAAAGGTACATGTAGTTCCTTTATAAAGGTACCTGTAGTTCCTTTATAAAGGTACCTGTAGTTCCTTTATAAAGGCACCTGTAGTTCCTTTATAAAGGTACCTGTAGTTCCTTTATAAAGGCACCTGTAGTTCCTTTATAAAGGCACCTGTAGTTCCTTTATAAAGGCACCTGTAGTTCCTTTATGAAGGTACCTGTAGTTCCTTTATAAAGGCACCTGTAGTTCCTTTATAAAGGCACCTGTAGTTCCTTTATAAAGGCACCTGTAGTTCCTTTATAAAGGTACCTGTAGTTCCTTTATAAAGGCACCTGTAGTTCCTTTATAAAGGCACCTGTAGTTCCTTTATAAAGTTACCTGTAGTTCCTTTATAAAGGTACCTGTAGTTCCTTTATAAAGGCACCTGTAGTTCCTTTATAAAGTTACCTGTAGTTCCTTTATAAAGGTACCTGTAGTTCCTTTATAAAGGTACCTGTAGTTCCTTTATGAAGGCACCTGTAGTTCCTTTATAAAGGCACCTGTAGTTCCTTTATAAAGGCACCTGTAGTTCCTTTATAAAGGCACCTGTAGTTCCTTTATAAAGGTACCTGTAGTTCCTTTATAAAGGTACCTGTAGCTCCTTTATAAAGGCACCTGTAGTTCCTTTATAAAGGTACATGTAGTTCCTTTATAAAGGTACCTGTAGTTCCTTTATAAAGGTACCTGTAGTTCCTTTATAAAGGCACCTGTAGTTCCTTTATAAAGGTACCTGTAGTTCCTTTATAAAGGTACCTGTAGCTCCTTTATAAAGGCACCTGTAGTTCCTTTATAAAGGTACATGTAGTTCCTTTATAAAGGTACCTGTAGTTCCTTTATAAAGGTACCTGTAGTTCCTTTATAAAGGCACCTGTAGTTCCTTTATAAAGGCACCTGTAGTTCCTTTATAAAGTTACCTGTAGTTCCTTTATAAAGGTACCTGTAGTTCCTTTATAAAGGCACCCGTAGTTCCTTTATAAAGGCACCTGTAGTTCCTTTATAAAGGTACCTGTAGTTCCTTTATAAAGGTACCTGTAGTTCCTTTATAAAGGTACCTGTAGTTCCTTTATGAAGTTACCTGTAGTTCCTTTATAAAGGTACCTGTAGTTCCTTTATAAAGGTACATGTAGTTCCTTTATAAAGGTACCTGTAGCTCCTTTATAAAGGTACCTGTAGTTCCTTTATGAAGTTACCTGTAGTTCCTTTATAAAGGTACCTGTAGTTCCTTTATAAAGGTACCTGTAGTTCCTTTATAAAGGTACCTGTAGCTCCTTTATAAAGGTACCTGTAGTTCCTTTATAAAGGCACCTGTAGTTCCTTTATAAAGGTACCTGTAGTTCCTTTATAAAGGCACCTGTAGCTCTGGCCTTTATGATGAAAACTACTTCAGCGCTTCAGGAAATAACAAACTGCTTCTATAAATAAGTTTATTCACACCTCTCTCCCTCCATCACTCCCTCTCTCTGTCCTCATGTCTCCACTCCCAGTGTGTCCCAGCACTCCAGTTAGATTCCAGTACAGTGACTTCACTGGGAGGGAGAAAGATGGACGAGAGAGCATCAGACAGAACGGAGAGAGAGAGAAAGAGAGAGAGAGAGAGAGAGAGAGAGAGAGATAGAGAGAGGGAGGGAATAAAAGATTGGATTTACAGACAGAGTTTCACATGTAAGACATTTATATCTGCTGAGTGGACACACACACACACCACACACACACACACACACACACACACACACACACACACACACACTCCTCATCCACTCAGTGAGGCTGACGGACGCTCAGTTGAACCTCTGAAGGTTTGTTTGATTTTTTTTAATGTTTTTAGTTTGTAAATCTAAAATATTTTGTGTCTTTCAGTGTTTAAAGTTCATTTATATATTTATTCTACGGTCACTTCAGCCAAGTGAGCTTTATTCATTATTAAACTAACAAAGTATTTGTTCATGTTTACAAAGTCTATCTGTCTGCATCTGTGTGGAGTTATTATTAGTATTTCTGTTATTGTTATTATTATTATTGTTCAGGTGGATTTAATTCCATGTTATTTTATATTCCGTTTAAATATATAATATCTAGAACATATAGTTATATTTTGTTGTAATTCCCTCCCGAATATAACCTTTGAAAAAGTAATATGTTACTATCATTACTACGATATATATATATATATATATATATATATATATATATATATATATATATATATATATATATATATAAGTATGTGATATGAACAAATATGATGTCGGATAAATAAAATAAAATAATGGTAAAATAATGAATAATATTATTTTGGAAAGTATATCAAACAGTTAGTTTAATAATGTACAGTTTGAGGTACTTAATATGATTATTTTCATTTTATTCTATTTCATATATTTTTACTCATTGTACCTTTAACTACACACACACATATATATATATATATATATATATATATATATATATATATATATATATATATATATATATATATATGTACACGTAGACTGCACAACAAATCCTTTATATTTTTGATACTTGAAGTACTTTTTGTTGCCATAACATCTGAACATTTTGAGTATTTGAATGCACGATGAGGTGTTCAGTAAAAGTACTTCAGTGCGTTGTCACCTGTAGTATTATCGGTAGTACTCGTGTAGTTGTGCTCAGTACACGATGACATCACCGTTTAAAGGGCCAGCGCAGACTTTAACCCTCTGAACCGTGCCGTTGCAGATGAGCTTGGCAAAGATCCACGACCGGCTGCACATCTCCACGTTCTGGGAGCAGAAGATCGGCAGCGACAGTCAGCATGCGGAGAGCGAAGAGCAGAGGAAGAGGAAGAGCGCGCTGAAGAAGTACGACTCAGTCACACAGCAGAACTACCTCTATGCACTTCTAATGACATGCGTACTCAAGGAAATACTCTGAAACAAGTACAAGGCCTGCAGTGAAAATATGACTGAGGTACAAGTACTTTAGCAGCTGCATTTACTTTAATCACAAAGGGTAGAAGTACTCAATGCTGAGTCTTTATATACGGGAGAAATACGACTGATGCGTTCCTGTGTGTACTCTGGGTACTTTTATATATTCATAGGTTTACTTCCATATTGGAGATGAGAACCTCTAAGACATGATGCATCGTTATCGTGTCTTTTTTTGTCACTTACATTTTTATTCATTTAGATATATTAATATTATACATAGATAGAAAAGTTAGGTTTGGCAGAAAATAATTTAAAAAAAACATACAAAGGGAAAATAATAATACTAATAAAAAGAAAAACAAATAGAGCATAGACTTCTATACAACCAGAGGAGTCACCCCCTGGTGGTCAGGAGAGAGGATGCAGCTTTAACACATGAAGCATAGACTTCTATACAACCAGAGGAGTCGCCCCCTGGTGGTCAGGAGAGAGAATGCAGCTTTAACACATGAAGCATAGACTTCTATACAACCACAGGAGTCACCCCCTGGTGGTCAGGAGAGAGAATGCAGCTTTAACACATGAAGCATAGACTTCTATACAACCAGAGGAGTCACCCCCTGGTGGTCAGGAGAGAGAATGCAGCTTTAACACATGAAGCATAGACTTCTGTACAACCAGAGGAGTCACCCCCTGGTGGTCAGGAGAGAGAATGCAGCTTTAACACATGAAGCATAGACTTCTATACAACCAGAGGAGTCACCCCCTGGTGGTCAGGAGAGAGAATGCAGCTTTAACACATGAAGCATAGACTTCTATACAACCAGAGGAGTCACCCCCTGGTGGTCAGGAGAGAGAATGCAGCTTTAACACATGAAGCATAGACTTCTATACAACCAGAGGAGTCACCCCCTGGTGGTCAGGAGAGAGAATGCAGCTGGCACGCTATAATATAAGTGAAGAACTGAATATCTTCTAATTTCAGCCTCCAAGTGTCAGCCGGCCTCCATCACTCATTGCTCAGCAATTATCACCTCCTGGGTTTTTTTCCAGCCTCTGGCCAGGTCACACATAACACACACAATTAGAAGGGACTAGAGCCGAGGTTGGAGCAGAGAGCCGTGGAGTCGGGTCTAAATTGCAATAGATAGCCGGGGGATTAGGAGATACACGGTATTGATAGTGGAGGATTAAGGGGTACAGTGTAATGGATAGCAGAGGGATTAGGTGTGATGGGCTGAGGGGGGTGTGAGGTTAAGGGGGATAGTGAGGAGGGATCGGGCTAATAGCTGGTGTAACGCCAAGAGGTGAAGGTTTAATGGGAGGATGTATGCATACGGATGGAAATCCCTTCATAATGTAACGATGGAGATGATGGATCAATGAAGAGTTATGATACGATACAGAAAAACATCACTTTAATGTTCGTTCTTTACTTCAACGGCCGTACCAGAAGGTAGGCAGCGTCACCGAGGGAACGGAGAAGGTTGGTCAAGTCGATGCGGTCTACAGGTTTACGAGGTGAGTTCAGGTTCCAGCCTGTCTGGTGTTTCTGCTGGTACCCGATCATCATTACGGAGACCTTTAACAACCAGACTGTCTGCAGGGTCGTTGAGTGTTTGTCCCGGTATGTCCTGCAGCTCGCTGAGAGACGAGAGGCCATTTGTAATGACAGCGTCTGTTTTTAGATGTGTCTATTTGCCACACGGTCACATGTCCAACTGAAACCACATCTAGTTTCATCACAGACGCCACAATTCAATAGAACTCCGCCGATCGACGCCTTCCAAGACCTGGTAGGTGAGCTTGAAGGTGGGCACCAGGTGGTTGAGGTCGGGGTATTCACAGACGGCAACCGCCGGTTCCACCGAGTGAAGCCGATGATTCATGTGCTAAAGCTGCATTCTCTCTCCTGACCACCAGGGGGCGACTCCTCTGATTGTATAGAAGTTTATGTTTCATGTGTTAAAGCTGCATTCTCTCTCCTGACCACCAGGGGGCGACTCCTCTGATTGTATAGAAGTCTATGTTTCATGTGTTAAAGCTGCATTCTCTCTCCTGACCACCAGGGGGAGACTCCTCTGGTTGTATAGAAGTCTATATAAATGACTCTACTTCTCTTTATGTATTCCCTCAGTAAACATTGTAAACATGAGTTTATGTCTCAATCTCTAGTTTCAAGTCTTCTTCAATACAGCATGATGTTCATTTAGTACATTATGGTCATTTAGAGTCAAACAGACCATAAAGCAGAGGATGCTTTAGGGCGGGGCTAAAGGTGATTGACAGGTCGTACAGAGATGTATACGGCGTCTCTACGTCAGTAAACAGTGATACTCGTCCTGAAAAGAATCCATCACAACCATGCCGGTTACATTTGTGTCCGACTTGCTCTGACGTCATGAGCTCGTGGTCAACGATGACGGCATCGCAGTTGCTCTCCACCAACTGCAAGACCCAATGCATGATGGGAAACGCCGGCCTGCCGCAAGATCAAACAGCTGATTGGCTCTTAGCTTTGACAACAAACACCACGTTTAATAGAGAATCCTAGTTTTCTGTGTAGTCATAATATGTAATGCCAGATGGTTGTGAAATGAAGGATTGATTTGTCAAAAACATTTTTTATCGGCTTGATAATAATAATAATAATAATAATAATAATAATATTAATGACAGAAAAGAATAAACGAAGAATACGATTGAGATACATTTTCACTATATTGTATATTTTGATATCTGCCAGAGCAGATAACTACCCGTTACCACTGCAGAGTCTTCTGTAATAAATGCTGATTGTAACCTTGGTCACTGAAGACAGAAGCCAGATGTTCGGGTGTTAGCGGCTCCCTGAAGCGTCCTGCGGAGGTCAGAGAGATTATCAGCAGCTGAACGGACAAATGGAATAATCCAAAAAACTTGACAGGAAGGTGGCAGAGACACTGTGAGGACAGCTGACAGAGAGGGCTCGGTCTCACACACACACACACACACACACACACACACACACACACACACACACATGGTGTGTGTTTGATTGATGGTGAAAAAATAAAGAGCGAAGTGATGACACTGCAGCTGTCACCAAGATACCAGATCTGCTTCTAGACACTAAATCTGACCTCAGTGCTGCTTCTAGACACTGTGAGGACATTGTGAGACTTTGTGAAACACTGAAACATTGTGAAACATTGTGAAACTCTGTGAAACATTGTGTCACACTGTGAAACATTGTGAAACTCTGTGTCACATTGTGAAACATTGTGTCACACTGTGAAACACTGTCACATTGTGAAACATTGTGTCACACTGTGAAACACTGGCACATTGTGAAACACTGTGAAACACTGTGAAACATTGTGAAACACTGAAACATTGTGAAACACTGAAACATTGTGAAACACTGAAACACTGTGAAACATTGTGAAACACTGAAACACTGTGAAACATTGTGAAACACTGAAACATTGTGAAACACTATGAAACATTGTGAAACATTGTGAAACATTGAAACACTGAAACATTGTGAAACATTGTGAAACACTGAAACACTGTGAAACATTGTGAAACACTGAAACATTGTGAAACATTGTGAAACACTGAAACACTGAAACATTGTGAAACATTGTGAAACATTGTGAAACATTGTGAAACACTGACACATTGTGAAACACTGAAACATTGACACATTGTGAAACACTGAAACATTGTGAAACACTGAAACACTGTGAAACATTGTGAAACACTGAAACATTGTGAAACACTGTGAAACACTGTGAAACATTGTGAAACACTGTGAAACACTGTGAAACATTGTGAAACACTGTGAAACACTGTGAAACATTGTGAAACATTGTGAAACACTGTAACACTGTGAAACACTGTAACACTGTGAAACACTGTGAAACATTGTGAAACACTGAAACATTGTGAAACACTGAAACACTGTGAAACACTGTGAAACATTGTGAAACACTGTGAAACATTGTGAAACACTGAGAAACATTGTGAAACATTGTGAAACACTGTAACACTGTGAAACACTGTGAAACATTGTGAAACATTGTGAAACACTGTAACATTGTGAAACACTGTGAAACATTGTGAAACATTGTGAAACACTGAAACATTGTGAAACACTGTAACATTGTGAAACATTGTGAAACATTGTGAAACACTGTAACACTGTGAAACACTGTGAAACATTGAAACATTGTGAAACACTGAAACATTTTGAAACATTGTGAAACATTGTGAAACACTGTAACATTGTGAAACACTGAAACATTGTGAAACATTGTGAAACACTGTAACATTGTGAAACACTGAAACATTGTGAAACATTGTGAAACACTGTAACATTGTGAAACACTGAAACATTGTGAAACACTGTGAAACACTGTGAAACATTGTGAAACACTGTAACATTGTGAAACACTGTGAAACATTGTGAAACACTGTAACATTGTGAAACACTGTGAAACATTGTGAAACATTGTGAAACACTGTAACATTGTGAAACACTGTGAAACATTGTGAAACACTGTAACATTGTGAAACACTGTGAAACATTGTGAAACACTGAAACATTGTGAAACACTGTGAAACATTGTGAAACACTGTAACATTGTGAAACACTGAAACATTGTGAAACACTGTGAAACATTGTGAAACACTGTAACATTGTGAAACACTGTTAAACATTGTGAAACACTGTAACATTGTGAAACACTGAAACATTGTGAAACACTGTGAAACATTGTGAAACACTGTAACATTGTGAAACACTGTAACATTGTGAAACACTGTGAAACATTGTGAAACACTGTAACATTGTGAAACACTGAAACATTGTGAAACACTGTGAAACATTGTGAAACACTGTGAAACATTGTGAAACATTGTGAAACATTGTGAAACATTGTGAAACACTGAAACATTGTGAAACATTGTACAACACGATGTAGTAACTGAAGTAAAAGTACAACAGTTTGCTGTACTTCACAAATGAAGCCTCCTGACTGAAGCGTCTCCTTCCTTGCAGGCTGAGGGCCGAGTGGAGCGTCCGTCTGGACAACAGGAGCAAACACCTGAACAAGCTCAACGACAACAACCGCAAGGTCAACGAAAACAGGAGCAAGGTCAACGAGGTCAACGAGGTCAACGAGGTCAACGAGGAGTCAGCTGACCTGGCATGAGTCCAACAGATATGACATCATCACGTGAGGAGGAATAAAGTCCATAAGAACGAATTCTGAAGAATTGAGTCTTTTGTTTGCAAGAATGATGAAACCAAGTGAATACATTGTATTTATTTATTATAATAAGCTTTACTTTTATGTAGAATCCTACACATGGATGTTACAAATAATGAGGCCATACATTAAAATCCCTTAATGCCAAAAAACAATCCAAACACATGTTCAACTCGACACCAAACAAACAAACAAACAAACGTGAGAATCATAATTGTTTTCATGTATTTAATAGTTTCAAACACAGTGAACATATTGAGGACGAGCCAAGACAAAATATAACCAACTGATTATGAACTGCTTCTGTTTTGTTTGTTTGACGTTAAATAAATATATATATTTATATAAATAGTGAAATAAATATATTGATTTAACATATTTGCCGATTTAAAACGGTATTGATCGTTTGCTTTCCAATAAATATGTATCTGTAAATCTGCAGTATGAGTTGTACATATATACATGTCATATAATATAATATAATCAATCTAAAATCAATAATGATCTGTGACGGTGGAGCTTTCAGCGCTCCTCCACACGGACAGGATGTTATTTTGAGAGGAAAACTCAACATAAAACTTTATTTCATCGGAGATATTTCGCAAAATATTGAAGTATTTATCTTTTTCTCTTGGAATCTGTCTCATAAAATCAAAAACATATTAGTATTTTATTGCTCTGATTACATTTAAACTCTTCACTCTTCAACTCCTTTCTTAAAGGGACAGTAGTACGAGGTACTTCAAAGTACTGCTATGGGCGTATTTTAGACAC
The DNA here is from genome assembly GCA_038501785.1 of Myoxocephalus aenaeus. Lineage (NCBI taxonomy): Eukaryota > Metazoa > Chordata > Actinopteri > Perciformes > Cottidae > Myoxocephalus > Myoxocephalus aenaeus. Next base: position 521,751 of record JBAMJR010000147.1, on the reverse strand, counting down.
CTAAAAGAATACATATCACTTTAAGTGAACGCTATATTTATAATATTTTCAAAGTTACTCAACAACTCAAACTAAGTAGCAGCAGGAGAGCAGCAGCTCCTGTGTTTCACAATAAGAGTCTTCTCGGTGGTCAGTAAAAGCCGTCAGTTAGCGTGTTCCTTTCACAATAAGAGTCCTCTCGGTGGTCAGTAAAAGCCATCACTGAGCGTGTTCCTTTCACAATAAGAGTCTTCTCGGTGGTCAGTAAAAGCCATCAGTTAGTGTGTTCCTTTCACAATAAGAGTCCTCGGTGGTCAGTGAAAGCCATCAGTTAGTGTGGTCCTTTCACAATAAGAGTCCTCGGTGGTCAGTCAAAGCCATCAGTTAGTGTGTTCCTTTCACAATAAGAGTCCTCGGTGGTCAGTCAAAGCCATCAGTAAGCATGTTCCTTTCACAATAAGAGTTCTCAGTGGTCAGTAAAAGCCATCAGTTAGTGTGGTCCTTTCACAATAAGAGTCCTCGGTGGTCAGTCAAAGCCATCAGTTAGCGTGTTCCTTTCACAATAAGAGTCCTCGGTGGTCAGTCAAAGCCATCAGTAAGCATGTTCCTTTCACAATAAGAGTTCTCAGTGGTCAGTAAAAGCCATCAGTTAGTGTTGTCCTTTCACAATAAGAGTCCTCGGTGGTCAGTAAAAGCCATCAGTTAGTGTGGTCCTTTCACAATAAGAGTCCTCGGTGGTCAGTCAAAGCCATCAGTTAGCGTGTTCCTTTCACAATAAGAGTCCTCTCGGTGGTCAGTAAAAACCATCAGTGAGTGTGTTCCTTTCACAATAAGAGTCCTCGGTGCTCAGTAAAAGCCATCAGTGAGCGTGTTCCTTTCACAATAAGAGTCCTCGGTGGTCAGTAAAAGCCATCAGTTAGTGTGTTCCTTTCACAATAAGAGTCCTCGGTGGTCAGTAAAAGCCATCAGTTAGCGTGTTCCTTTCACAATAAGAGTCCTCTCGGTGGTCAGTAAAAGCCATCAGTTAGTGTGTTCCTTTCACAATAAGAGTTCTCGGTGCTCAGTAAAAGCCATCAGTTAGCGTGTTCCTTTCACAATAAGAGTCCTCGGTGGTCAGTAAAAGCCATCAGTGAGCGTGTTCCTTTCACAATAAGAGTTCTCGGTGCTCAGTAAAAGCCATCAGTTAGCGTGTTCCTTTCACAATAAGAGTCCTCGGTGGTCAGTAAAAGCCATCAGTGAGCGTGTTCCTTTCACAATAAGAGTTCTCGGTGCTCAGTAAAAGCCATCAGTTAGCGTGTTCCTTTCACAATAAGAGTCCTCGGTGGTCAGTCAAAGCCATCAGTTAGCGTGTTCCTTTCACAATAAGAGTCCTCTCGGTGGTCAGTAAAAACCATCAGTGAGTGTGTTCCTTTCACAATAAGAGTCCTCGGTGCTCAGTAAAAGCCATCAGTGAGCGTGTTCCTTTCACAATAAGAGTCCTCGGTGGTCAGTAAAAGCCATCAGTTAGTGTGTTCCTTTCACAATAAGAGTCCTCGGTGGTCAGTAAAAGCCATCAGTTAGCGTGTTCCTTTCACAATAAGAGTCCTCTCGGTGGTCAGTAAAAGCCATCAGTGAGCGTGTTCCTTTCACAATAAGAGTTCTCGGTGCTCAGTAAAAGCCATCAGTTAGCGTGTTCCTTTCACAATAAGAGTCCTCGGTGGTCAGTAAAAGCCATCAGTGAGCGTGTTCCTTTCACAATAAGAGTCCTCAGTAAAGGCTGTGGATGGGTAAGA
>JBAMJR010000147.1:485000-512500 GCA_038501785.1 Myoxocephalus aenaeus | reverse complement strand
CTAAACAACTACAGACTAAACAACTAAAGACTAAACAACTAAAGACTAAACAACTAAACAACTACCGACTAAACAACTACTGACTAAACAACTACAGACTAAACAACTAAACAACTACAGACTAAACAACTACAGACTAAACAACTACAGACTAAACAACTAAAGACTAAACAACTACAGACTAAACAACTAAACAACTACTGACTAAACAACTACTGACTAAACAACTACTGACTAAACAACTAAAGACTAAACAACTACAGACTAAACAACTAAACAACTACTGACTAAACAACTACTGACTAAACAACTAAAGACTAAACAACTACTGACTAAACAACTAAAGACTAAACAACTACAGACTAAACAACTAAACAACTACTGACTAAACAACTAAAGACTAAACAACTACAGACTAAACAACTAAACAACTACTGACTAAACAACTAAAGACTAAACAACTAAAGACTAAACAACTAAACAACTACTGACTAAACAACTAAAGACTAAACAACTACAGACTAAACAACTACTGACTAAACAACTAAAGACTAAACAACTACTGACTAAACAACTAAACAACTACTGACTAAACAACTACAGACTAAACAACTAAAGACTAAACAACTACTGACTAAACAACTAAACAACTAAACAACTACTGACTAAACAACTAAAGACTAAACAACTAAAGACTAAACAACTAAACAACTACAGACTAAACAACTACTGACTAAACAACTAAACAACTACTGACTAAACAACTACAGACTAAACAACTAAAGACTAAACAACTACTGACTAAACAACTAAACAACTACTGACTAAACAACTACTGACTAAACAACTACAGACTAAACAACTACAGACTAAACAACTACTGACTAAACAACTACAGACTAAACAACTACAGACTAAACAACTACTGACTAAACAACTACAGACTAAACAACTAAAGACTAAACAACTACTGACTAAACAACTAAACAACTACTGACTAAACAACTAACGACTAAACAACTAAAGACTAAACAACTAAACAACTACTGACTAAACAACTAAAGACTAAACAACTACAGACTAAACAACTAAACAACTAAAGACTAAACAACTAAAGACTAAACAACTAAAGACTAAACAACTAAACAACTACTGACTAAACAACTAAAGACTAAACAACTACTGACTAAACAACTAAACAACTACTGACTAAACAACTACTGACTAAACAACTACAGACTAAACAACTAAAGACTAAACAACTAAACAACTAAAGACTAAACAACTACTGACTAAACAACTAAACAACTACTGACTAAACAACTACTGACTAAACAACTACAGACTAAACAACTAAAGACTAAACAACTACTGACTAAACAACTAAACAACTACAGACTAAACAACTAAAGACTAAACAACTAAACAACTACTGACTAAACAACTAAAGACTAAACAACTAAAGACTAAACAACTAAACAACTACAGACTAAACAACTACTGACTAAACAACTAAACAACTACTGACTAAACAACTACAGACTAAACAACTACAGACTAAACAACTACTGACTAAACAACTAAACAACTACTGACTAAACAACTAAACAACTACTGACTAAACAACTACAGACTAAACAACTAAAGACTAAACAACTACTGACTAAACAACTAAACAACTACTGACTAAACAACTACTGACTAAACAACTACAGACTAAACAACTACAGACTAAACAACTACTGACTAAACAACTACAGACTAAACAACTACAGACTAAACAACTACTGACTAAACAACTACAGACTAAACAACTAAAGACTAAACAACTACTGACTAAACAACTAAACAACTACTGACTAAACAACTAACGACTAAACAACTAAAGACTAAACAACTAAACAACTACTGACTAAACAACTAACGACTAAACAACTAAAGACTAAACAACTAAACAACTAAAGACTAAACAACTAAAGACTAAACAACTAAACAACTACTGACTAAACAACTACTGACTAAACAACTACAGACTAAACAACTAAAGACTAAACAACTAAACAACTACTGACTAAACAACTAAAGACTAAACAACTACTGACTAAACAACTACTGACTAAACAACTACTGACTAAACAACTACAGACTAAACAACTAAAGACTAAACAACTAAACAACTACTGACTAAACAACTAAACAACTACTGACTAAACAACTAACGACTAAACAACTAAAGACTAAACAACTAAACAACTACTGACTAAACAACTAAAGACTAAACAACTACAGACTAAACAACTAAACAACTAAAGACTAAACAACTAAAGACTAAACAACTAAACAACTACTGACTAAACAACTACTGACTAAACAACTACAGACTAAACAACTAAAGACTAAACAACTAAACAACTACTGACTAAACAACTAAAGACTAAACAACTACTGACTAAACAACTACTGACTAAACAACTACTGACTAAACAACTACAGACTAAACAACTAAAGACTAAACAACTAAACAACTACTGACTAAACAACTAAACAACTACTGACTAAACAACTAACGACTAAACAACTAAAGACTAAACAACTAAACAACTACTGACTAAACAACTAAAGACTAAACAACTACAGACTAAACAACTAAACAACTACTGACTAAACAACTAAAGACTAAACAACTAAACAACTACTGACTAAACAACTACTGACTAAACAACTACAGACTAAACAACTAAACAACTACAGACTAAACAACTAAAGACTAAACAACTACTGACTAAACAACTAAACAACTACAGACTAAACAACTAAAGACTAAACAACTACTGACTAAACAACTACAGACTAAACAACTAAAGACTAAACAACTAAAGACTAAACAACTAAACAACTAAAGACTAAACAACTAAAGACTAAACAACTACAGACTAAACAACTAAACAACTAAAGACTAAACAACTAAAGACTAAACAACTAAACAACTACAGACTAAACAACTACAGACTAAACAACTACAGACTAAACAACTAAACAACTAAAGACTAAACAACTAAACAACTACAGACTAAACAACTACAGACTAAACAACTACAGACTAAACAACTACAGACTAAACAACTACAGACTAAACAACTAAACAACTACAGACTAAACAACTACAGACTAAACAACTACAGACTGCAGCTCTTTAGACTGTAAACGTCTTCCTGTCCTGAGCAGACGGCCAGAGCACCTGAAGGGAGGAACTGGTTTAAACTGAGTGATAGATGTGCACACAGGCAGGGAGAAGCAGAGACGATGGAGTCTCACTGGATCAGAGTCCAGACCATCCTGGGTTCTACAGCAGAGCTGAACACACCAGAGAGAAACCATAATGTCATAAAACCCTAACGACCAAACTGTGAGAGAACAGGCCGACAGCATTATACCTAAATCAGTGTTATTAAATACTGGAGGATCACAGCTGAGGAGTGACAGGCGTTGGGGGCGGAGCCTGTTCCCCTCCTCCCTCCTCTCCCGGAGCAGGAGCTCCACGAAGAGTCCACGGTCCAGCTCAAAGGTTATTACTCTAATTATTATAAATATACAACTACACATATGTAACCTTAGTAAAAATACTAAAATAGAACAAATGATATAATATTAGTGGAACTTTGTTTTATTTACGTTTAATTTTATTCTCATAATTCCTGTTTAATTACATTTTAGTGGAGTTTTTGCCAACTTTTAATTATTTGTGTAAATGTTTCTAAATACAATTTGATGTAAATATAGTATGACAAGTGCAATGAAATATTATCAGTATTAATATTTAATCAGAAACCTGAACAATTAATCTCCAAATATCAAGGAAACAGTTTGAACAACATTATTATATATTAATAATATATTTCCAGAGCTCCACTAATAAGCAAATATGATATTTTATGATATTAGTGAGCCCATAAGTCAGTATTCCTACATTACACTTATTAATGTCATTTTACTGGACAATGCTAATAAAAGCATTTTTTAATGTTTATTTGATGTAAATAAAGTGCTTTAAAAAGCTATGTTTTAAACCATCTTAAAACATAAATAAATACAGAATGAACGGATGATTGTTGATCAGAAGCCCAACAAGCAGAATAATGAATGGATTATAAACTAATGAGCTTCAGAGACAGAAGATAACGTGAGCTTAATGACGTCAGGAAAATGCCTTTTATGCACCACTTTTATCAAACTTCCAAACCGGAAACGGAGTTTCGTGAAAACACTCTAAACTACAGAAATAAAAGCACGAACCTTTCTGTAACGGCGTTAAATCTCCACGCAGTGATTCACAGCTGACTGCTGCGGCTCTGTTGTGACATCTGACACCGCCAAGCCAAACAGGAAATACACATTCTCTTCCGGTTCAAGGTTTTCAGAATAAAAGGGGTGGTTTAAAAAAAAGTATAATCCCGAACTAACTTTGTTTATAAATCAGTTAAAGCTTTATTATTATTTATAATAATTTATTATTATTCTCTGCCAATGTAGGCTGATACATAGCAGCTAGTACAAAAGACGGAATGTTTTGTACTTGTATTCTTTATTCATTTAAATCATCAGTTTAGATTATTTTAAATTGTTTATAAATTATAATTTATTATTATTATTTAAGGAATGTGAAACCAATATTCCTACCAGAAGTTTTTAATGTACGGAATATTTCTAAATGAAGTAAAACAATAAAACAATAAAAAGCCGTTGTAATATTCCGAGTACTACAACTTCCTGTGAAGTCTCCTACAACTTCCGGTGACAGACCACCCCGGAAGTTGTGGTCTTTGTAGTCTTCAGTCCTCGCTGGTGTCGTAACGCTTCGTGAGGTCACGCAGAGAACGCTTCAACTAACCGGTCACTTCACGGAGGAAACCAGTCCAACCACCAAGGAGGAAACCAGTCCAACCACCAAGGAGGAAACCAGTCCAACCACCGGAAGCCGGGCGACTCGCTGAATCACGCTTTGATTCCCAGTTTGAAACACGTGAGTGAAGCTCACTGGTTTAGTTCTGCTACTGGTTTCTCTCCCAGTTTGAAACAGGTGAGTGAAGCTGTGTACTAGTACTACTACTGCTGTATACTACTACTGTGTACTAGTACTACTACTGCTGTATACTACGACTGTTTACTAGTACTACTGCTGCTGTATACTACTACTGTGTACTAGTACTACTAGTGCTGTATACTACGACTGTTTACTAGTACTACTGCTGCTGTATACTACTACTGTGTACTAGTACTACTACTGCTGTATACTACGACTGTTTACTAGTACTACTACTGCTGTATACTACTACTGTGTACTAGTACTACTACTGCTGTATACTACGACTGTTTACTAGTACTACTACTGCTGTATACTACTACTGTGTACTAGTACTACTGCTGCTGTATACTAAGACTGTTTACTAGTACTACTACTGCTGTATACTACTACTGTGTACTAGTACTACTACTGCTGTATATTAAGACTGTGTACTAGTATTACTACTGCTGTATACTGTATACTAGTAGTACTGCTGCTGTATACTACTACTGTATACTAGTACTACACTGACATTCCATCTGTGTTTGACCCACAACTACCACCATATATACTACTAATGTATACTAGTACTGCTATATACTAGTACTACTGTATACGGCTGTAGTACTAGTACACATACTGACATTCCACCTGTGTTTGTCCCACAACTACCACATCCTGATAATATGGTTAATTGGTTGATTGGTTGGTTGGTTGGTTGATTGGTTGGTTGATTGGTTGGTTGATTGGTTGGTTGGTTGATTGGTTGGTTGGTTGGTTGGTTGGTTGGTTGATTGGTTGGTTGATTGATTGATTGGTTAATTGGTTGATTGGTTGGTTGATTGGTTGGTTGATTGATTGGTTAATTGGTTGATTGGTTGGTTGATTGGTTGGTTGATTGATTGATTGATTGGTTAATTGGTTGATTGGTTGGTTGATTGGTTGGTTGATTGGTTGGTTGGTTGGTTGGTTGATTGATTGATTGGTTGATTGGTTGGTTGGTTGATTGGTAACTGTGTGTTTATCTCCAGTTCAGCGCCTCAAGACCTCAGACTCCTCTCAGCCAATCAGAGCGTCGTGGTGCATTCAGGGTCCACACAGCCGGAGTCCGCTCCCAGTAGCCTCTAGTGGATGTAGACGTTCCGGTACTGGTCCCGGTTCTGGTCCCGGTTCTGGTCCTGATCCTGATTCTGATCCCGGTTCTGGTCCTGATCCTGGTTCTGGTCCTGGTCCTGGTTCTGGTCCTGATCCCGGTTCTGGTCCTGATCCTGGTTCTGGTCCTGGTCCTGGTTCCGGTCCTGATCCCGGTCCTGGTTCCGGTCGGCCCGATGGCGCGGCACAGCAAGCTGCAGAAGCAGGTCCTGGTTCTGTACCGGCTCTTCCTGCGGGCCGGGCGGGACAAGCCGGGCTTCGTCCCGCGGATCCGAGACGAGTTCAGAGAGAACGCTCGGCTGAAGAAGACGGACGTGATGCACATCGAGTACCTGTACCGGAGAGGAGAGCGGCAGCTGCAGCTGCTGAGGGACGGAAACACCAAGCAGCTGGGGTCCTTCTCCAAACCACAGGGGACTGACCGCTGACCTCCAGATGACCTCCAGATGACCTCCAGCTGACCTCCAGATGACCTCCATCCTGACCGACGACAACAAACACCCCTCAAGCAGACTGTGGTGCTGAGATGCTGCATTCAGGGTCCAGTGGGGAAAAGAACACTCTCACATGATGTGATTAATCGTGACATATTTTGGATGTTCAAATATGAAGTGAAAATGTTCTCTTCCTGTTTGGACTCATGAACTCTAATAAATGTGATCGTTAAAACAACTCTTGCTTCAAGTTACACACATTCTACCGCGCAGCATTCATTTGACCCACTTTATACGTGCAAGTAGCAAAGTACTTTGAGTACTGCGCCTAAATACTAGTTCCTGGTCCTTTCACGTTCTACTCTGCTACGACTCAGAGGTAAATGTTGTAGTTTTTACTGCATTTAAGAAACAACTTGAATGACTTTACAATAAAAACATGATGAATTATATATGTATATGTATATACATATTTATTAAATATATAATGGTCTTATGAGGTAAGAGCAGGTAAGAGTCCTACGTGTTTATATACATGTGACCGCTGGGCGGCAGCAGCGAGTCTGAATCCCAAACTGACACCAACGAAGAAGAAAAGACGTAAACAGGAAGTGAGACGTTTTTCCGTCTTCCAGTCGCGACAATACTCAGTTTGTTTTGTATATTTCAGTGAAAATAGCGACTTTAACTTCTTCTATCGGTTCCAGAAAAAGTTCTGAGGGTTTTCTTTCTTCATAACTGTCCGCTGTCTTGTGTTTTTATCGGCATTTCGTCCGTTTCTCCGTTTCTCATGGCGGGTTCCGAGATGACGAACGCGCAGTTATTCCAGCAGGTGAGGAATGACATGTACATGTTTAATATTAATAATATTCATCCGGCACAACAATACTCACGCTTCACATCGAAATAATAATAATGTATTGCTATGTTTTATTTAGTAAAGTAACGAAAGCTATCAGATATATATATATATATATATATATATATATATATATATATATATATATACATATAAATATATAAATATAAAGCAGTATAAAGTGCATTATTACTGAAATATAAAGCAGTATAAAGTGCATTATTACCTCTGAGATGAAGTAGAAAGCATTTCACATAATATAGAAGTACTTAGTGATATTACACAACTGCCAATAAGAATATTTAATATGGGGATTTCAGAATATGTCCCCAGAATATGTATACAATGTATTTTCTGGCACTCTGTGTAGTTATAACATAATATATATATATATATATATATATTAATTTCATTTCCCCCATATATTATATGACGGTAGTGATTATCAGCCAACGTTGATTTCTCAGGTTAAAAACAATTAATTTGGTGAATGAATGTGGTTAAATGTGATTTAAAGTGTAATTGCTGCACACAGAATACTAATGTCTAAATAAACGGCGGCGTGTTGAGATATTTATGTTTCAAGAGAACAAACACTTTTTAAAAGAACAAAGTCACACAATCACTCAAACACACTCCTGTAAAAGGACTGTTTCTTTGTGAATAGAGTCCCTTGTGTTTGAAGATAACGGCTTCAGTTTTTATATTTTATAAAAAGTCTAAGTTTAACACATGAAGCATTGACTTCACTTTAAAGAACCGCAGGTCGGCTGCTGCTCTGATCCTCCTGTAACGTCTCCTCCCTCCTGCAGGTGGCGCTGCTGCGCTGGTTGTCCTCTCAGACCGACGAGGACCGGACGCTCTTGGCGGCGGTGACGGGCGTCCAGGTCGGCAGGGAGCTGCTGAACCGCTTCACCGGACAGGACAAAGTGGACGCTTACAAGGTGGGTCTCTAAAATGAGAGGTGTTCTAAAGGGACCCTGGTGCTCAGAGACACTACCTCTTTAGTCCACAGGGGGCGCCAGAACCAACACTACCTCTTTAGTCCACAGGGGGCGCCAGAACCAACACTACCTCTTTAGTCCACAGGGGGCGCCAGAACCAACACTACCTCTTTAGTCCACAGGGGGCACCAGAACCAACACTACCTCTTTAGTCCACAGGGGGCGCTAGAACCAACACTACCTCTTTAGTCCACAGGGGGCTCCAGAACCAACACTACCTCTTTAGTCCACAGGGGGCGCCAGAACCAACACTACCTCTTTAGTCCACAGGGGGCGCCAGAACCAACACTACCTCTTTAGTCCACAGGGGGCGCCAGAACCAACACTACCTCTTTAGTCCACAGGGGGCGCTAGAACCAACACTACCTCTTTAGTCCACAGGGGGCGCCAGAACCAACACTACCTCTTTAGTCCACAGGGGGCGCTAGAACCAACACTACCTCTTTAGTCCACAGGGGGCGCCAGAACCAACACTACCTCTTTAGTCCACAGGGGGCTCCAGAACCAACACTACCTCTTTAGTCCACAGGGGGCGCTAGAACCAACACTACCTCTTTAGTCCACAGGGGGCGCCAGAACCAACACTACCTCTTTAGTCCACAGGGGGCGCTAGAACCAACACTACCTCTTTAGTCCACAGGGGGCTCCAGAACCAACACTACCTCTTTAGTCCACAGGGGGCGCCAGAACCAACACTACCTCTTTAGTCCACAGGGGGCGCCAGAACCAACACTACCTCTTTAGTCCACAGGGGGCGCCAGAACCAACACTACCTCTTTAGTCCACAGGGGGCGCTAGAACCAACACTACCTCTTTAGTCCACAGGGGGCGCTAGAACCAACACTACCTCTTTAGTCCACAGGGGGCACCAGAACCAACACTACCTCTTTAGTCCACAGGGGGCGCTAGAACCAACACTACCTCTTTAGTCCACAGGGGGCACCAGAACCAACACTACCTCTTTAGTCCACAGGGGGCGCTAAAACCAACACTACCTCTTTAGTCCACAGGGGGCACCAGAACCAACACTACCACTTTAGTCCACAGGGGGCACCAGAACCAACACTACCACTTTAGTCCACAGGGGGCACCAGAACCAACACTACCTCTTTAGTCCACAGGGGGCGCTAAAACCAACACTACCTCTTTAGTCCACAGGGGGCACCAGAACCAACACTACCTCTTTAGTCCACAGGGGGCGCTAAAACCAACACTACCTCTTTAGTCCACAGGGGGCGCCAGAACCAACACTACCTCTTTAGTCCACAGGGGGCGCTAAAACCAACACTACCTCTTTAGTCCACAGGGGGCACCAGAACCAACACTACCTCTTTAGTCCACAGGGGGCGCTAAAACCAACACTACCTCTTTAGTCCACAGGGGGCACCAGAACCAACACTACCACTTTAGTCCACAGGGGGCACCAGAACCAACACTACCTCTTTAGTCCACAGGGGGCACCAGAACCAACACTACCTCTTTAGTCCACAGGGGGCGCTAGAACCAACACTACCTCTTTAGTCCACAGGGGGCGCTAGAACCACACAGCATTAAAGCTCCTTGTCGTAACTCAACAATAAAGGGATCTGATTGGTTGAGCCTGCAGATTGATTGACAGCTTGTGTGTCCTCAGAGCGAGTGCATCCTGAGCATCTCAGAGTTCCTCCGTCAGAACCCGCGAGCCTCGCAGGCCGACGTCAACGCCGAGGTGGAGAACCGGGTTCTGCTGTTCGCCGCTCGAGTCAAAGCTCTGGAGACGGCGCCGATATTCTGACCGGAAGCGCTCCACGACAGGAGCCCGTATTTGTACCATTATGTTGTGCTTTATTTGTTCCTGTGTGTCGTCGCCTTAAAGCTGTGTGTTGATCTGAACCCCTCCACAATAAAAGCCTCTGTAAACACTGATATTCTGAGCTGCTCCCCCTGCCCTCATTTCTTTGGTTATTTTACATATTTAATGGACTCTAAGATGTTTTTTATGTTCTTTTCATTCATCTATTAATCTCTGGACTCCTTAGCAGACTCTTCTCGTGTTAAAAGAAAAACAGCCTGAAGGTGAGAACATTAAAACGTGTCGTTGTGTTGATGCTTTCATTTGAGGGAATTTACATATTCAAAAATTAAATAAAAAAAATATATTCTTTTAAACTTATGTTTCCAGTATTTTGTTACACACATGAGGGGAATAAAATATAACAAACACTTAAACACAGAATAGTACAATTCATCACAACCGCGTAAATATACCCCAATAAAAGATAGATATATACTTTAGTAATTAGTTACAGCAGCATTTATACATACAAGTAAAGCAATATTAAATATAACAATTGCACAATATACACAGTAGAATTATATTAAATGAACTAACAAAACAATAGTGCAAAGATATAAACAAACAAACAGTGTAACGGTGTTATAGTTGGCCAGAGTTTATGTATAATATACATATATATATATATATAATACTGTATATATAATATGTATGTATTATTATATGTATTATATATATATATATATATATATATATATATACACATATATATATATATACACATAAGTCTTTTTAAATAAATGTTTACAGACTTGTATTTGGCAGTTTTGCGTATTCACACTCACATAATGTAATAATGTAATAATTATGTAATAATGTAATAATTATGTAATAATAATATGTCTTCATGTAATTCACTAAATGCCCTGCAGTTCTCCGCTTGTCCACGCGGGTACGCTGCTGCGCACTCTCCGCCCGCCGCTGAAAATGCCCGGATGTTATTGTAGCTAGCTCTTTTAGCACATCGGCTAGCCGCTGCGACGCCGCCGCCGCCTCTCTCAGCTCCGGTCCGTCGACCCTCCGATCCCCCCGGGAAGAGAAACTCTGGGTTCACCGTTGGCCACTCGACGTCGGTACTTTATCATGATAGAAGTCGACTGAGCGGCTCGTCGATTTGTTTTCAGAGGTCTTTTCGGTGATATTTTTTGGCGGGGACCAGACCGGTTCGACCAACGCGACGGAGCTAGAAGAAGGCAGCTCGCTGTGAGACCAGGCCGCCGCCGTCATGGAGGACAAATCCTTCACTAAAGAGTTGGACCAGTGGATCGAACAGCTCAACGAGTGCAAGCAGCTCTCGGAAAACCAGGTCCGGACCCTCTGCGAGAAGGTGAGCCGGCCCCGTTTTTCAGAGAACCCCCCGATCGTAGGCTCCGTCGGCCCCGTTTTCTCAGAGGCCTTTTGATCGCGGCTCGTCGGCCCCGTTTTTCAGAGCGCTCTCCCCCTGCGGGTTCGATCGTAGTCTCCGTCGGCCCCGTTTTTCAGAGCCTCCCGTGCGGGTTCGATCGCGAGCTCAGTCGGCCCCGTTTTTCAGTGCGGCCTAGGCTAAATAAATAAAAAAAAAGAAATCGGCTCCGGCTAATTTCTGGAGCGGACGTCACGTCACGGCGAGGTGGCTATTCTTTAGCCCCGTTTTCGACCCCAGTCATCTTAAGATTTAACGTCTTACTTTCTTTATGGCGTATATGTGTTTTTGACATGTTTGTGCGCCGCCATTTTCATTAAAGCCGCGCCGATGTGCGACCGTTTAGTCGCCGATCGTCGTCTTGAGTCCGGACAGGCCCGAGAATCAACATAGTGTTCCATCATTGCCAGCAAATAGACGGAGCCTATTTTACCACCGCTTTACTAACATGGCGGCCCTCGACACAGACTCGACTAATATATGTGTATATATGTATACACACAAAGGAGTGTGTAATGTATGTTATATTGATGGTATTAATACGTGTATCAGTTATGATTAGCACCGCGCCCTGTCTTTATCGATCATCCGTTTCATTACATAAACCTGACGAGCCTCTCGCGTCACTCCAGCTTTCTGTGCCTCATCGCCCGGTTTCATGTCCGGGGGACAATGTCCTCACGCCCGGGGGACAATGTCCTCAGACCCGGGGGACAATGTTGAGTTAATGAAGTGTGAAAGTGTTCATAGGGAAAGATGCACTCGATAATAATGCTAATAATTCATGTTAAACATCATAATAATAATAGAATGGATGTCTAAACAATAATAATGTCTCGAATCTTGAACATAATAATAACAATATAATGAATGTCTAAACGTAATAATATAATGAATTTCTGGACATAATAATAATAATAATTAAATGAAAGTAAACATAGTAATATAATGAATGATAATAATAATATCTCGAATCATAAACATAATAACAATATAATGAATGTCTTAACATAATAATAATATGTATGTTTGGGCATAATAATAATATAATGCATGTCTAATAATAACAATATAGTGACTGTCTAATAGCAATATAATTCATGTCTAAACATATTAATAATGTAATTCATGTCTAACATAATAAATGATCCTGTCAAAGTGTCATTGTTAAGCTTTATTCTAAAGCTGCAGCTGTTGGTCGATCAACATAAATCTATTTTCACATCACTGTGTTTTTGTCATGTTTAAGATTGATTTCTTCCCATTAGTGATGATTCCTGATTATAGACAAACCAGTTAAAGCAGATTATTCATTCAGAAAACAATCCGTAGTGGCCTCCCTGTTGATCACGTTTCATTTGATTAAAGATGAATCAATACTGTTAATATTCATAAATATATATTCATGTACAGCTGTTATGAAGCTCTGAGTTGAGATGCAGTGCTCGTGTTGAACGTTAATTCAGTTCTAATAATGATTAAATTAGTCGCTCAGCAGAAACACCTGCTTCTGGAACGCTTTGCTCTTCTCGGGTGGTTTCTACGCTACGGTGTCCTGTGAGGTCACTAAACGTTTTCTAACACCACTTCCTGTTTGTTCCTGCAGGCCAAGGAGATCCTGACCAAGGAGTCCAACGTTCAGGAGGTGAGATTTCCCACAATGCCCCAGAGAAACAATCAAACACTTCCTGGTTGGTTCCCAGTATGAGGCGGCTGTCAGATATAGTAATATATTAACTCACTTAAAGGAAGCGTCTAAGATGAGCTCAAAGTTGGTTTATTTTATTCTTTATCGCGTTATGACGTTAGCGGTTAGCTTTGCCGGTTGAATAACAACAGCTAAGGGATGCCTTCAGGCTCCGCTCAGTGAACATGAGTACTGGCTGAAGGTAAATGATAACGTTCTCATGATGCCTTCAGGCTCCGCTCAGTGAACATGAGTACTGGCTGAAGGTAAATGATAACGGTCTCATGATGCCTTCAGGCTCCGCTCAGTGAACATGAGTACTGGCTGAAGGTAAATGATAACGTTCTCATGATGCCTTCAGGCTCCGCTCAGTGAACATGAGTACTGGCTGAAGGTACATGATAACGGTCTCATGATGCCTTCAGGCTCCGCTCAGTGAACATGAGTACTGGCTGAAGGTAAATGATAACGTTCTCATGATGCCTTCAGGCTCCGCTCAGTGAACATGAGTACTGGCTGAAGGTAAATGATAACGTTCTCATGGTGCGTTCAGGTGTAATCTAGTAAAATGTAGTGTTGGTGATGAACTAGAATAAATCCAGATGTTTCCACATGAGTATAAAATAGATGTTAGAGATGAATTATGTAACTGATTGTTATATAACAACGATCAGAGTGTTTGAGTCAGAGCTCATATTTACATCATAAAGTCCCGTATTGCTCCTTTAATCTGGTCGAGCTGCTTCACTGTCAGCTGGTTTCACTGTAAACACCAGAACTCTGTGCTCAAGTTCACCTCCAACGTCTCATTCTACTTCCTGTTTCTCTGCTTTATTGTCTCATTCTACTTCCTGTTTCTCTGCTTTATTGTCTCATTCTACTTCCTGTTTCTCTGCTTTATTGTCTCATTCTACTTCCTGTTTCTCTGCTTTATTGTCTCATTCTACTTCCTGTTTCTCTGCTTTATTGTCTCATTCTACTTCCTGTTTCTCTGCTTTATTGTCTCATTCTACTTCCTGTTTCTCTGCTTTATTGTCTCATTCTACTTCCTGTTTCTCTGCTTCATTGTCTCATTCTACTTCCTGTTTCTCTGCTTTATTGTCTCATTCTACTTCCTGTTTCTCTGCTTTTATTGTCTCATTCTACTTCCTGTTTCTCTGCTTTATTGTCTCATTCTACTTCCTGTTTCTCTGCTTTATTGTCTCATTCTACTTCCTGTTTCTCTGCTTTATTGTCTCATTCTACTTCCTGTTTCTCTTCTTTATTGTCTCATTCTACTTCCTGTTTCTCTGCTTTATTGTCTCATTCTACTTTCTGTTTCTCTTCTTTATTGTCTCATTCTACTTCCTGTTTCTCTGCTTTATTGTCTCATTCTACTTCCTGTTTCTCTTCTTTATTGTCTCATTCTACTTCCTGTTTCTCTGCTTTATTGTCTCATTCTACTTCCTGTTTCTCTGCTTTATTGTCTCATTTTACTTCCTGTTTCTCTGCTTTTATTGTCTCATTCTACTTCTTGTTTCTCTGCTTTTATTGTCTCATTCTACTTCCTGTTTCTCTGCTTTATTGTCTCATTCTACTTCCTGTTTCTCTGCTTTTATTGTCTCATTCTACTTCCTGTTTCTCTGCTTTATTGTCTCATTCTACTTCCTGTTTCTCTGCTTTTATTGTCTCATTCTACTTCCTGTTTCTCTGCTTTATTGTCTCATTCTACTTCCTGTTTCTCTGCTTTATTGTCTCATTCTATTTCCTGTTTCTCTGCTTTATTGTCTCATTCTACTTCCTGTTTCTCTGCTTTATTGTCTCATTCTACTTCCTGTTTGTGAACAGTGTTGTGTTCAGGCGCTTTAATCTGAATTATTTGACCTAATATTTAAACTTCTTGCTGGAGAAGTTTATTTATTTCAGACTAAAGAATAAAACATAATAATATACTTAGGCGTTATGTTACGGGGAGACGGCTGCCATCACAACATCTCTGCTTTCTCTGCGTAGTGGCGCTCTGAGGCTCACGTCTCTTCCCGTGTCGCAGGTTCGATGCCCGGTGACGGTGTGCGGGGACGTGCACGGGCAGTTCCACGACCTCATGGAGCTCTTCAAGATCGGGGGCAAGTCGCCCGACACCAACTATCTGTTCATGGGCGACTACGTGGACCGAGGGTACTACTCTGTGGAGACGGTCACGCTGCTCGTCACGCTAAAGGTGAGGGGGGGGTGTGTGTGTGCGTGTGTGTGTGTGTGTGCGTGTGTGTGTGTGTGTGTGTGTGTGTGTGTGTGTGTGTGTGTGTGTGTGTGTGTGTGTGTGTGTGTGTGTGCAAAACGTAATCAATAAATTAGTTTTATTACATCAACAATCTGCCCAGAAGTATTTCACAGTAGTATTTATATATAAATACATTTAAATCAGTCCCATCTTTACCAGCTCCAACACCAAATATTATAATATATTATTCTGCATAATGAGTACTGATACGTACTGAGCTTTGTATTAAAAAACAATCAAACATATTTGTTTATCACAACAAGATGTTTGTTTTCTTTTATTTAATCTCAAACAGCCTCATTTGCATATTTAAATTCATCCGAGGATGAGGGGCGTTCAGGGACCCTCCTGCGTGTCGGTGGAGCTCTGGACATTGATACAAAATATTATATCTGTGACGTGATTTTTCTCAGAATTATTGTGAGATTAGACGACTGGATGATCGGAGAAGAAGTGAGTTTGTTCATGAAGATTGATTATTGATGACAGATTGGAACAATAACTAATAACCTTTGACTCTTCATTAACCTCATCAGCCCGCACGTACCCCTATAGGGGTACGTGCGGGCTTCTACAGGTGTTCTACAGCTCATATGACCTTGATATGAATACCAGCCCCTATTGTCCTTGATCTCTAAAGAATCAGCAACTCCTTGCCTTTAAAAATAAAAAAATAAAAAAATATATATATTTTTTAATTTTCTGCATAAATTTGATCAAAAGTCAAGAATCTGATCAAAAAATTAGTCCTCGGTCGCTCCCCAAGTTTTTTGAATTGTATTTTTGGTGACTTCCCATCATGTCCCAAAGTAATACTGCACCTCTTTAGAAAGATTAAGACCTAAATCATCCAAATATGCAATAATAATCACAATAAACACAAGCAATTACATTTTTTCAAGCCTTTCCAGTCCAAAATTCATGTTTTTCGGTTCAGAAATAAAGAAATGAGCCTTTTTTACATAAATCTTCGCCGCACCATAATGAACGACTACTTGAAATGACCGTCTGCTTCCGCATGTGTCATCTGACGCGCTTTCAGATGCCTTTGAGGAACGACGAAACCGTAGGACCTCAAAACGCGGAGGAAAAAAAATATGAAATATAGCCGTTGCTTTCTCGCAGCTCACGACGTCAATACTTTACACACAGTGATCCCACTACTACTGATAGATGCGCACAGTCTCCACGGTTACATACGTGGTACTCTTTTCGAAATCCGTCGTTGTTAGATAAATAGTGAAACGTTATAATCGCTCAGTCATATTGAGGAGCTTTACTTTATTACGTAATTATACAAATATAACGATCTTTTTTGTTAAATGTAGTCCATCGTTTCTCTTCTCAAAAGGGTTTAGAGTACTTTAGCCGTTTCAATTTATTAAATCGGACCTGTGGTTGATGATTTAGGAGCGTTTGTGTAAAACTAAAAAGAACTTCCTCATTATCGAAAAATCGGGTGGGGGGGCTTCGTGGGCTCGGGCGGATGAGGTTAACACGCTTACTTCATTAATCTGTCCATCGTCCGGTCTGTAAAATGAGATATTTTGGATTGAAAGATGAATGAAACGCTTCATGACTAATAAAACATTTGTTGTGTTAATTGGTTAACAAGACACCTTCCAGTACAGAATGTGTTGAAGACGAAGGAACGCACTCTTAACGCGTTGTCGTTGTCGTTGTCGTTGTCGTCGTTGTTGTTGTCGTCGTCAGGTCCGTTTCCAGGAGCGGATCACCATCCTGCGAGGGAACCACGAGTCGCGGCAGATCACGCAGGTCTACGGGTTCTACGACGAGTGTCTGAGGAAGTACGGCAACGCCAACGTGTGGAAGTACTTCACCGACCTGTTCGACTACCTGCCTCTCACCGCGCTGGTGGACGGACAGGTAACGCCATGTGGCCATGTGGCCATGTGTTCATGTGTTCATGTTATTCTGGCGCGTCTACTTCCTGGTTGAGTCACACGGTCGTTTCTTCTTCTCTGTTTCAGATCTTCTGTCTCCACGGAGGTCTGTCTCCCTCCATAGACACTCTGGATCACATACGAGCTCTGGACCGCCTGCAGGAGGTCCCACATGAGGTACACACACACACACACACACACACACACACAGACGCTAGAACACACGGTCAGTTGAGATGGAGTTTTGTTGGACTATTTTTCAGCAGCTGATTAATTTCTCTTCGTATGTGTGATTGAGTCAGAATAAACCACAGTGTGATGATGATGATGATGATGATGAAGACAGCAGCCTCGTTTCCATTCACATATTTTTCGTCCGCGTTAGAAAAGCTGAATGAAAACGATCAAATTCAAAAAAACGCTTGTTAACGTTCCCCTGAGGTGCTGGTGTGTTTGTGGGAAAAGAGTTGAGGCTCCTGATGCATTGTGGGTAAGCGTTGAGGCTCCTGATGCATTGTGGGTAAGAGTTGAGGCTCCTGATGTATTCTGGGTAAGCGTTGAGGCTCCTGATGCATTGTGGGTAAGAGTTGAGTTGTGGTTTCTAACTAGTGTTTCACTTCATGTTTCTCTGATATTATAGTTGTATTCTTAGTATGTATTACGCAAGACTTGTCCATGTTTGTGATTGGTCAGATGCTGCAAGCCCCGCCCCCTTTTATGAGCTTCATGAGAACGTGCTCATAACCAGGTTGATTTAACGAGAGTTAGTTAGGTTTAGTTAAACCAGACCACCTAAAGATACCTAAATACTGATCCTGGGTCTGTTTCAGGGCCCCATGTGTGACCTCTCTGGTCTCTAATACTGATCCTGGGTCTGTTTCAGGGCCCCATGTGTGACCTCTCTGGTCTCTAATACTGATCCTGGGTCTGTTTCAGGGCCCCATGTGTGACCTCTCTGGTCTCTAATACTGATCCTGGGTCTGTTTCAGGGCCCCATGTGTGACCTCTCTGGTCTCTAATACTGATCCTGGGTCTGTTTCAGGGCCCCACGTGTGACCTCTCTGGTCTCTAATACTGATCCTGGGTCTGTTTCAGGGCCCCATGTGTGACCTGCTGTGGTCTGACCCAGATGACCGTGGTGGGTGGGGCATCTCTCCTCGAGGTGCCGGCTACACCTTCGGACAAGACATCTCTGAAACCTTCAACCACGCCAACGGACTCACCCTGGTGTCCCGCGCCCATCAGCTGGTCATGGAGGTGAGAGACACACACACACACACACACGCTCACACACGCTCACACACGCTCACACACACATACACTTTGCTAACATGTAGCATGTTGTACCTGCAGGGCTACAACTGGGGCCATGATAAGAACGTGGTGACGATCTTCAGCGCTCCTAACTACTGCTACCGCTGTGGAAACCAGGCGGCCATCATGGAGCTGGACGACACTCTGAAATACTCTTTGTAAGTGAAAGCGCTTCTTCCTCTTCCTCTTCTTCCTCCCCGGCCTGTAATAAAACTATATGAACAACGTGTGAAGTGCACTCCCAACAGATGTTGTGTGTCGAGGGCTTTTATTGTGAAGGGTAAGAACAGGAAGCGGTGGATCTGGTGGAAAAGAGGAATAAAGTTTGTTGGTTCAGACCACAGGAGGCTTTTAATATTTACATTTTAAACACGCTGCCAAAGTTAATATAGAAATGATATCACTTTTCCGCTTGCTGTCGAGTTGGATGATGTCATCACTAACGACCGTTCTCCCTCCTCAGCCTTCAGTTTGACCCCGCCCCCCGCCGCGGCGAGCCCCATGTGACCAGACGCACTCCTGACTACTTCCTGTGATCGTCCAACCCCGCCCCCTTTCTGTCATCCACGAAGCTCCGCCCCCTGCCCTCCCCTCTCATCTTGGATGGAAAGAAGATATTAATAATAATATTATTACTGTACCGGGGAGAATAGAAACAAACGATTGGCTGAACGAAACCAAGATTTTAACAAAAAGAGAGCGGCCCCTCTAGTCCTGTTTTCAGTCTGCTGTCGTTAACGCTTCTGGAGGAACAACTATGATCTGTTTTCTTTTTTTTGTTTTTGTTTATCACATGTTTGAAAACGAGATAATAAAACTACCAACGTGGACCAAATGTGCCATATTCTGATCCTTTTACGACATGTTTCCTTTTGTTTTCCTGTTTTGTTTTTGTTTAGACGATAAGCTTCTTCACCGACACACCACACTCTTCTTCTTCTTCTTCTTTATGGCATATGTGCTTCTTTTTTTCTTTCTTTTCTGTTTAAAAAAAGGAGAAAAAAAACAACAGGAAAAACAAAGTTTGCTTCAAGTAGTCGAGCTGAGAGCTTCAGTCATCTCACAAGTATATTACTGTAATTTGAATAAAGACAACAGACGTATGAATAAAAATGTCCTGTTGACAAACTGCTGCCTGTCTGTCGGTTCTTCAGCAGTTTGAAATACTACTAAATAAACCTTTTGTTATGTCAACATGGCTCGTCTTGAGAAAAGACCAAAAGTTGTGTTTATTCTTTACTAATATCATGAGCTTATATAATATATTATCAAATACTAAGCAAAATACCAGTGACGTAATTTAAGTACAATTGTATTTCTTACCGCTTTCATTAGTTAATAGTTCAACTATAACATTTATGCATGAGTAAAAAAATACTCTAATGAGAGAAAGTATTCATAGAAATACTAGTATTTTCTATGAATACTTTGTCTATAAACACTAATAATTCTGCTGGGGTTTGGTTTGTAGTTACGCAACAATACAGGCAATGTAATTAAAAAAACAACGCATACTGTTATTTAAAAATACAATAAAGTATCCTTAAAATACAGCTTTAAGCGGGATATAAATACCGGAAATGAAAGCGCTGAAATGGCAGTCTGGACGTTACTTCAGTTGAACTCTCGCGAGAGTTCCCGAGAAGCACGTTAGCCTCGCGGTGGCTGATGGGACTTCACTCCTTGATGGCTGTTTGAGCAGACGGGGTGCAGTCAGCTGCTTTAAAGGAGTTTAAAGGTGTGAGTCTCGTGTTGTTGGACTGAAGGTTGTCCACTAATTTACCTGTTGGACACCTGCTGCGCCGCCATGTTCTCTAGCTAGCTCTCTTTAGCTTTGTGATAAGCTAACGAGAGCTAGCATGATAAGCTAAAAACATTAGCTTCAGAAACCGGAAGCATTTATAAAACTAGTTTAACTTTTATTAAACTAACAATCATAAGTAAAACAGGAGAGAATATATTTAATATTAATATACTTTTAATATATATATATATATATATATATATATATATAATATACGTTTGATATGATGGACTTTAGGTTGTATTTTGTATTTATATTGATATATATGTGTGTGTGTGTGTGTGTGTGTGTGTGTGTGTGTGTGTATATATATATATATATATATATATATATATATATACACACACACACACACATATGTATATATATATACATATATATACACACATATATATATATATGTGTGTTGAATATATACACACACACATATATATATATATATATATATATATATATATATATATATATATATATATATATGTGTGTGTATTTTATTAAACAGCATTTCACATAGACATGATTAGAAAACTAGTTTTTTAAACATTAAAGCGTGAACATGTTCTCGTAGAACCCTGAATATGTGACCTTCAACTAAATGTTCTGTAACTTTTAAAGTAACCCGGGTTCTACTCGTCTGTCTTGCTGAAGGGGGGAGGGTGATGAAGAGGTCGCTGAGGAGCAAGAGGAGTGTCCTCTGATCCGAATGGCGGATGTGGTTCTGCACTATGGTCCTGGATCTGCTGCTGGACTCGCCGCTCTGTTAGAGCGGACGGAGCGGCTCCTGGAGTCTTTCCCCTGCAGGACTCCTCCGGTCTTCTCGCCGTGGTTCCCCGCCGCCGCCGACCGCCACGCGCCCATCAGACCGGCCAGACCGGCTCCCGTCATCGTCTGCCCGGCCGGATCCCTCGTCTACCAGCCGCAGGAACCCACGTTTCCCAGTCCCGTTGGGGCAGGACGTCGTCACCCGCCGGAACCCGAAGATAAAACGCCAGAGAGGGCGGCCGCGGAACACAAAGATGGCGCCGCCGTCAGGGACTCGCCGCTCAAACGCTCCTGGAGCGTCTTCACGCAGAGAGGAGTTCTGCGGACGGAGTCGCTGTCCAAACCGTTCCGGCACGCGGTCTCCGTCCACCGGCTCCACCTGCACCAGAGGGCCAAATGGGTGATCGGGCAGCACAACTGTGGGCGGGCCGGAGACATCGAGCAGGTCTACTGTTGTTATATAGATGTTATTATTATTATTATTATTATTATTATTATTATTATTATTTTATATGATTGATTTCAGCCAAGAGACAAATTGACAACCATTAAACTACAGCCAGGAGGCTGAACCTGCATTCTCTCTCCTGACCACCAGGGGGCGACTCCTCTGGTTGTATAGAAGTCTATGCTTCATGTGTTAAAGCTACTCCTCTGGTTGTATAGAAGTCTATACTTCATGTGTTAAAGCTGCATTCTCTCTCCTGACCACCAGGGGGCGACTCCTCTGGTTGTCTAGAAGTATATGCTTCATGTGTTAAGTTACTCCTCTGGTTGTATAGAAGTGTATGCTACATGTGTTAAAGCTACTCCTCTGGTTGTATAGAAGTCTATACTTCATGTGTTAAAGCTGCATTCTCTCTGCTGACCAGCAGGCGACTCCTCTGGTTGTATAGAAGTCTATACTTTATGTGTTAAAGCGACTCCTCTGGTTGTATAGAAGTATACAGTCATGTGTTAAAGCGACTCCTCTGGTTGTATAGAAGTATATACTTCATGTGTTAAAGCTACTCCTCTGGTTGTATAGAAGTATATACTTCATGTGTTAAGCTACTCCTCTGGTTGTATAGAAGTATACACTTCATGTGTTAAGCTACTCCTCTGGTTGTATAGAAGTCATACGTCATGTGTTAAAGCTACTCCTCTGGTTGTATATAAGTCTATACTTCATGTGTTAAGCTACTCCTCTGGTTGTATAGAAGTCATATGTCATGTGTTAAAGCGACTCCTCTGGTTGTATATAAGTCTATACTTCATGTGTTAAGCTACTCCTCTAGTTGTACAGAAGTCATACTTCATGTGTTAAAGCGACTCCTCTGGTTGTATAGAAGTCATATGTCATGTGTTAAAGCTACTCCTCTGGTTGTATATAAGTCTATACTTCATGTGTTAAGCTACTCCTCTAGTTGTACAGAAGTCATACTTCATGTGTTAAAGCGACTCCTCTGGTTGTATAGAAGTCATACTTCATGTGTTAAGCTACTCCTCTGGTTGTATAGAAGTCATACGTCATGTGTTAAAGCTACTCCTCTGGTTGTATATAAGTATATACTTCATGTGTTAAGCTACTCCTCTGGTTGTACAGAAGTCATACTTCATGTGTTAAAGCGACTCCTCTAGTTGTACAGAAGTCATACTTCATGTGTTAAAGCGACTCCTCTGGTTGTATAGAAGCCCCCTCACCTGTCCGCCCCTCCCCTCAGGTGTGGCGGGCTCTGAGCCGGTGCACCCGGAGCGCCGGGCTGCCGACGTGCAACGCCAACATCCGGCGGGATCGGGCGGAGATCTGGGTGTTCTGCGACGTGGGGCGCTCGGAGCCGGTGGGGCGCTTCCTGATGGAGGAGCTGCAGCTGACCGGGGGCATCGAACTGTCGGTGCACGGCCGGGGGAACGTCTTCAGCTTGTAGCAGCGCGACCAGTACGGAGACAGGAACTGATATATTTATATACGTTCTCATCAAACTGCCGTCTACATTAATATAAATGAGTTGCTTGTTGTCTTAAAGGGACAGTAGCGCTGTTCAGCGCTAGTATCAGAGTACTATTACTACAGTAGATGAATTCACATGATTCTAAAATATTTAGAGTGCTTTTTTTAACATTTTACCTGACAACAATTCTCCAAGTTCAGAACCTCATTGACATTTTATCGAAATCTACTTCTGTTTTTGTATATTTATGAATTCTGAGATGATTCTATAACTCTTATTTATTTATTTTTATACAGATTTGGTCTAAATAAAGGTTGAATGTTTTTTAAAGAACGGTTCATGTGATGTGCAGTGTGTTCTAGAAAAGCTGCAGCAGTCACATGACACACACACACACACACACACACACACACACACACACACACACAGAGGACTGTTTGTATAAGACCTGAATAAATGAGGACATGAATACAGTACACCCCCATCTCTCTCTCTCTCTCTCTCTCTCTCTCTCTCTCTCTCTCTCTCTCTCTCTCTCTCACGCACACGCAGTCCTTTGTTGCCATGGTGCCCGGTCTTGACAGCATTAAAATCTAGGTCACCGGATGTGACGTAGGAGCCCAGCCTCCCTTTTTCCAGCTGTAATCGGTTGTAATCTCTTAAATCCACGTTTGTGGGATCTTAAAGTGAAGTTAACAGACATTTTTTGTTAAATTTGTTTTTCCTTAATGTACTTAAGATGTTCAATCAGTTTTCTTCTTAAAACGCCATAATTTTGCGCAAAACTCAATTATTTTTCACAACACACGTTCGCCGGAAGCATTTTATTTTGAAAGCCATCCGGAACGTGTCAATTCCGCTCGTGACGTTAGTTAAATATGTCATAAAATAGACTTTAGCCAACAAATTAGTTATTATAAATAGAATAAATATTTTTAACAGATCGTATTTTACTCAAAGTTCATCTTTCTTTGTGTGTTTTAGCCCAAATTAATATGTTTAACATTATAACACCCGTTTAATTTTGAAGGTCCGTACCGGAAGTAGTTTAAATTATTAACGCTAACTTTAGCTGCTAAAATCCAGACGGCTGAAGCACGAGAGTCTTTGCTTCTGCAAATAATCGATCATATTGGAATATTTCAGCTTTTCGGGGGAAACCCGGACGTCGTGCCTGCTCTTCGATCCAAAATGGCGTCCGCTGTTTGTCCAGCTGCAGGTTCTAATCGGTGAAAAATACAAAGACAAGCAGGTGAGACGTTCACGCTCACGCCAAGCTAGCATGCTAACTGGCGTGTCGTTTCCTGGGGGATTTCTGTCTGAATGTTAGTTTACCTGTAAAACAGGAATATGCTGAAAAAAGTAACTGTGTTGTTTTGTTAATCACGTTATTTGTATCTGTTCGGCTCTATTCATTTAGTCTGGAACTCCTTTATATTATATTTAATGTTGTTAGTGATTAACACGAACTGATGGATACGATGGTCACTTCACGAAAGCCAGTTTAAAAATTCAGGGTTTTGTCTGAACTTTAGCTTTATAGCCTTAAAATATTCATATTTCTACTTTAATATTTACATAGTGTTGAATGTTGGACTGTTGGACACTTTCGGCTCAATTGATTCAGTTTGAAATCATTTCTATGATTTGCTTTCTAGTGATCGTCTCCTGACCGGAAGTGATGGAATAACAGCCTTTTGTCCTGAATACTCATAAAGCCATCAGTCTAGTCAAATATTTAATCTGCCGACATTGATCTATATATAATGAATGTATACCCGTGTTAGTGTGATTATTTATTACTTTTATTTCAGCCCAGTTCCAACTATAGATGTCCTCCAATGTGCAGATTAGATGATTTTCTCTGTTTTTAATATAAAGTGTCAACTAACTAGTATTTTATTTATCGGGTAATCAAGCTGTTCTTAAAATCATTCACCGAAAATGACAACTGGAAAAGATAAATCAATAAAATGTGAGAAATCCAAACAAAAAATATTATATACCCCAAATATGATGTAGTCCAATTATGATATAGTCCAGATCATGTGTGTTTAAAATGTTTTTGTGGGAGAGTATGTATGTATGTATGTATGTATGTATGTATATATATATATATATATATATATATATATATATATATATATATATATATATATATATATAGCCGTTAGTTTTATAGTTTTATGAGACCAGGTTTCCCACTAACCTCTAAAATCATAAATAATGTTTCACTCTTTTATGACATGAAAGATGAAAACATGAAACATGAAAACATGAAACCGTGCTTCAGGCGGTTTGTTTACTCCTATTGAAGTATTGTGTGCTTTATTAAAGATTAATATGAATATATATATATATTAATATTAATATGTGAGCTAAAGAGGCGTCAAATCACCAGTTTTGTGTGTGTGTGTGTGTGTGTGTGTGTGTGTGTGTGTGTGTGTGTGTCACCGTACGTTGCTCCATAAGTGACTAAAACAATGTT
Source organism: Myoxocephalus aenaeus (assembly GCA_038501785.1). Classification (NCBI taxonomy): domain Eukaryota; kingdom Metazoa; phylum Chordata; class Actinopteri; order Perciformes; family Cottidae; genus Myoxocephalus; species Myoxocephalus aenaeus. The sequence continues at coordinate 486,603 of JBAMJR010000147.1, read as the reverse complement.
TAAAAATAAATACATTTTCTGTATTGATGGACCGTCTGTTAACCTTTGCCCTCTTCCCCCTCCTCATCTTCCTCTCTCCTCCTCCTCCTCCTCCTCCTCCTCCTCCTCCTCCTCCTCATCTTCCTCCTCATCTTCCTCCTCGTCTCAGGTGGACTCGTCGCCTCCCCAGATGTGGCCGCCACCTCTGCTGAGGCTTCTGTTCATGAACGCTGTGATTGGTCGGCCGTGGCGGGGGGCGGGGCCTGGAGGACGTTCCCCTCGCTAGCTCCCTCAGGACTCAAAGCCACGCCTTTTCTACCCAGAGCTGCGCGTGTGTGCGTGCGTGCGCGTGTGCGTGTGTGTGTGTGTGTGTGTGTGTGTGTGTGTGTGTGTGTGTCGCTGCTCGTCGTCTTAAAGCCGTACACACGCGGCCGTGAGGATGAGCTCCGAGGGCTTCCAGTACCGCGCGCTGTACGACTACAAGAAGGAGCGCGAGGAGGACATCGACCTGCGCTGTGGGCGACCTGCTGCTGGTCAGCCGCGCGGCGCTGCTGGCGCTGGGCTGCGGGGGCGGAGCCGAGGAGCGCCCGTCGGAGATCGGCTGGCTGCCGGGCGTCAACGAGACCACGCAGGTGAGGCGCCGCTTCCTGCTGCGGTTCACTTTAACACAAGACGCACGCGGCCGGGCTGAAATGCAGGTTTCTGTTTTCACACGGTTACAGTTGCCCAGAACACACAAATACCAAAACACCCCACATACCTAAAATACCTAAAATACCTAAAATACCCAAAACACACTTTAACCACAAGACTCACACCCAAAATACCCAAAACGCCCAAATACCAAAACAAAACACCTGCCGGGCGCCAGCAGGTGAAGCGCCAGCAGGTGAGGCGTTAGCAGGTGGGGCGCCAGCAGGAGAGGCGTCAGCAGGTGGGGCGTCAGCAGGTGGGGCGTCAGCAGGTGGGGCGCCAGCAGGTGAGGCGTTAGCAGGTGGGGCGCCAGCAGGTGAGGCGCCAGCAGGTGAGGCGCCAGCAGGTGAGGCGCCAGCAGGTGAAGCGTTAGCAGGTGAGGCGTTAGCAGGTGAGGCGTTAGCAGGTGAGGCGTTAGCAGGTGAAGCGTTAGCAGGTGAGGCGTTAGCAGGTGAGGCGTTAGCAGGTGGGGCGCCAGCAGGTGAGGCGCCAGCAGGTGAGGCGTTAGCAGGTGAGGTGCCAGCAGGTGAGGCGTTAGCAGGTGGGGCGCCAGCAGGTGAGACGTTAGCAGGTGAGGCGCCAGCAGGTGAGGCGCCAGCAGGTGAGACGTTAGCAGGTGAGGCGTTAGCAGGTGAGGCGCCAGCAGGTGAGACGTTAGCAGGTGAGACGTTAGCAGGTGAGGTGCCAGCAGGTGAGGCGCCAGCAGGTGAGACGTTAGCAGGTGAGGCGTTAGCAGGTGAGGTGCCAGCAGGAGAGGCGCCAGCAGGTGAGACGTTAGCAGGTGAGGCGCCAGCAGGTGAGACGTTAGCAGGTGAGGTGCCAGCAGGTGAGGTGCCAGCAGGAGAGGCGCCAGCAGGTGAGACGTTAGCAGGTGAGGCGCCAGCAGGTGAGACGTTAGCAGGTGAGGCGCCAGCAGGTGAGACGTTAGCAG
>JBAMJR010000147.1:372500-477500 GCA_038501785.1 Myoxocephalus aenaeus | reverse complement strand
ACTAAATGAACATCATGCTGTATTGAAGAAGACTTGAAACTAGAGATTGAGACATAAACTCATGTTTACAATGTTTACTGAGGGAATACATCAAGAGAAGTAGAGTCATTTAAATAGACTTCTATACAACCAGAGGAGTCACCCCCTGGTGGTCAGGAGAGAGAATGCAGCTTTAACACATGAAGTATAGACTTCTATACAACCAGAGGAGTCACCCCCTGGTGGTCAGGAGAGAAAATGCAGCTTTAACACATGAAGCATAGACTTCTATACAACCAGAGGAGTCGCCCCCTGGTGGTCAGGAGAGAGAATGAAGCTTTAACACATGAAGCATATACTTCTATACAACCAGAGGAGTCGCCCCCTGGTGGTCAGGAGAGAGAATGCAGCTTTAACACATGAAGCATATACTTCTATACAACCAGAGGAGTCGCCCCCTGGTGGTCAGGAGAGAGAATGCAGCTTTAACACATGAAGCATATACTTCTATACAACCAGAGGAGTCGCCCCCTGGTGGTCAGGAGAGAGAATGCAGCTTTACCACATGAAGCATATACTTCTATACAACCAGAGGAGTCGCCCCCTGGTGGTCAGGAGAGAGAATGCAGCTTTAACACATGAAGCATAGACTTCTATACAACCAGAGGAGTCGCCCCCTGGTGGTCAGGAGAGAGAATGCAGCTTTAACACATGAAGCATATACTTCTATACAACCAGAGGAGTCGCCCCCTGGTGGTCAGGAGAGAGAATGCAGCTTTAACACATGAAGCATATACTTCTATACAACCAGAGGAGTCGCCCCCTGGTGGTCAGGAGAGAGAATGCAGCTTTAACACATGAAGCATATACTTCTATACAACCAGAGGAGTCGCCCCCTGGTGGTCAGGAGAGAGAATGCAGCTTTAACACATGAAGCATAGACTTCTATACAATCAGAGGAGTCGCCCCTGGTGGTCAGGAGAGAGAATGCAGCTCTAACACATGAAGCATATACTTCTATACAACCAGAGGAGTAGCTTAACACATGAAGCATATACTTCTATACAACCAGATGAGTAGCTTAACACATGAAGCATATACTTCTATACAACCAGAGGAGTAGCTTAACACATGAAGCATATACTTCTATACAACCAGAGGAGTAGCTTAACACATGAAGCATATACTTCTATACAACCAGAGGAGTAGCTTAACACATGAAGCATATACTTCTATACAACCAGAGGAGTAGCTTAACACATGAAGCATATACTTCTATACAACCAGAGGAGTAGCTTAACACATGAAGCATATACTTCTATACAACCAGAGGAGTAACTTAACACATGAAGCATATACTTCTATACAACCAGAGGAGTCGCCCCCTGGTGGTCAGGAGAGAGAATGCAGCTTTAACACATGAAGCATAGACTTCTATACAACCAGAGGAGTCGCCCCTGGTGGTCAGGAGAGAGAATGCAGCTCTAACACATGAAGCATATACTTCTATACAACCAGAGGAGTAGCTTAACACATGAAGCATATACTTCTATACAACCAGAGGAGTAGCTTAACACATGAAGCATATACTTCTATACAACCAGAGGAGTAGCTTAACACATGAAGCATATACTTCTATACAACCAGAGGAGTAGCTTAACACATGAAGCATATACTTCTATACAACCAGAGGAGTAGCTTAACACATGAAGCATATACTTCTATACAACCAGAGGAGTAGCTTAACACATGAAGCATATACTTCTATACAACCAGAGGAGTGACTTAACACATGAAGCATATACTTCTATACAACCAGAGGAGTCGCCCCCTGGTGGTCAGGAGAGAGAATGCAGCTTTAACACATGAAGCATAGACTTCTATACAACCAGAGGAGTCGCAGTTACTTCGTAGTTACTTTACAAGGTCAAAGAAAACATAATCGAGTAATAAATGATGTATTACTATAGATTAAAGTCATTAAAATGAGCTCCACCTCTTTTAAAGTGATAAACACATTAATGTATCAATAATATACATTATTCTGCATAATGAGTACTTTTACTTTTGGTACTTTCAGTATATTTGGGTGCTGATGTATTCTACTGTGGTATTAGTACTTCTACTGAAGTAACTGATCTCAGACCGGTTTACATGTCGTAGATTTAATAAATCACATTAATCATAAATGACGGTCAGGTGATGATCTGTTAATGACTCGGTCGGTCGTTGTCATTCATGGATTCATCCGTTCATCCGTTCAGTCAGTCGCTCCGACCGAGCGGCAGCTGAAACGATGACATCATCCGTCCACACAGTGGAAGATGCAGCAGAGGAGGAGGAGGAGGGAGGGAGGAAGAGGGGGGGGTGTTGCCTCGGTGATATCACTGCCATCGCGGGATTGGCTGGGGGCAACGGTGATGTCACACATCTCCAAGCTGCTCTCCTGAGCTTTGAACTGAGGCTCGGAGAGGGAGGCGGACGGAGACCCACGTTGCATCGCTTTTTTTAAAGAAAAGAAGGAGGAAATCTTCAAAACGGCGAAGGCGGCTGCAGGATCGAGGACGCAGGCGAGCGGAGGAGGACGAGGACGACGGGGAGGAAACCCTGCAGAGCGCAGTGCAGCCGGGCGCCTCTTCACATCACAGAGTCCCCAAAGAAATGTTCAGAGGCGGGATCAGGTCAGGACCTCATGGGATCCAGGACCGCAGGACCCGGGTCTGAGTTTTCACCTGTGAAGCGTCGCCGAGGCCGAAGGGTTTAATTAAGGGCCGACATGGAGGGGGGAGGAGGAGGAGGAGGAGGAGGAGGAGGAGGAGGAGGAGGAAGAGGACGGGACCAGATCCTCAGCTACATCACCATGCAGAGTCCAGGTAGGACCTCAGACCTGAACCCGGAGCGCTGGACTCTGCAGGTGTCCGGCATTTTATTAGAGAACCTTGTATCCTCTCCAGAAGATGCAGAGAAAGGTATTCTGGGTAAAAGTCGTGCGCACCTCCGGAAAAAATGCGTCAACATCCTGCTGGAAAGTTTTCTCTCCGTTGATGTTTCATATTTTAGTGCGTAGCCGCGTCCCTTTTTTTTTTTTTTTTTTTTTTTTTTAAATGGATGACGTCAAGTTTATTGAAGATCTTTGGAGGCGGAGCCAGTGGATTACGTCACCATCACGACGAGGCTGTAGTTACATAGAGACATTGAACTCAACACGACGAGGCTGTAGTTACATAGAGACATTGAACTCAACACGACGAGGCTGTAGTTACATAGAGACATTGAACTCAACACGACGAGGCTGTAGTTACATAGAGGCATTGAACTCAACACGACGAGGCTGTAGTTACAGAGGCATTGAACTCAACACGACGAGGCTGTAGTTACAGAGACATTGAACTCAACACGACGAGGCTGTAGTTACATAGAGGCATTGAACTCAACACGACGAGGCTGTAGTTACAGAGACATTGAACTCAACACGACGAGGCTGTAGTTACAGAGGCATTGAACTCAACACGATGAGGCTGTAGTTACAGAGACATTGAACTCAACACGACGAGGCTGTAGTTACAGAGGCATTGAACTCAACACGACGAGGCTGTAGTTACAGAGACATTGAACTCAACACGACGAGGCTGTAGTTACAGAGACATTGAACTCAACACGACGAGGCTGTAGTTACATAGAGACATTGAACTCAACACGACGAGGCTGTAGTTACATAGAGGCATTGAACTCAACACAACGAGGCTGTAGTTACATAGAGGCATTGAACTCAACACGACGAGGCTGTAGTTACATAGAGGCATTGAACTCAACTCGACGAGGCTGTAGTTACATAGAGACATTGAACTCAACACGACGAGGCTGTAGTTACATAGAGGCATTGAACTCAACACGATGAGGCTGTAGTTACAGAGACATTGAACTCAACACGACGAGGCTGTAGTTACAGAGACATTGAACTCAACACGACGAGGCTGTAGTTACAGAGACATTGAACTCAACACGACGAGGCTGTAGTTACATGCAGACATTGAACTCAACACGACGAGGCTGTAGTTACATGCAGACATTGAACTCAACACGACGAGGCTGTAGTTACAGAGACATTGAACTCAACACGACGAGGCTGTAGTTACAGAGAGACATTGAACTCAACACGACGAGGCTGTAGTTACATAGAGGCATTGAACTCAACACGACGAGGCTGTAGTTACATAGACATTGAACTCAACACGACGAGGCTGTAGTTACAGAGACATTGAACTCAACACGACGAGGCTGTAGTTACAGAGAGACATTGAACTCAACACGACGAGGCTGTAGTTACATAGAGACATTGAACTCAACACGACGAGGCTGTAGTTACATAGACATTGAACTCAACACGACGAGGCTGTAGTTACATAGAGGCATTGAACTCAACACGACGAGGCTGTAGTTACATAGAGGCATTGAACTCAACACGACGAGGCTGTAGTTACAGAGGCATTGAACTCAACACAACGATTGTATATTTGTATGTTTTAATGGTGTGATATGTGTATTTGTATGTACCTTTGTTGTACTTAGGACAAGCCAAACACACATTTCCTCTGAGGTGGAATCTAATCTAGTCTCGGTATGTTTCAGAAGTCCAGCCAGGCTTCAGTGTGGGAGCTCGTTCTCTCAGAATGAAATGAAGCATTGCTGTAAAAACTCCTCGGTGCCCTCTGGTGGACAACGAGTTCCTAAATGACTTCAAACATAAACCGATGTGTCCGTGACAAGCTGACATTGTTCCTCCTGATGCATCAGTTGCTGCACTTCCTCTAAATAGTTCAGACTTCCAGAATGATTGTGTAGAGAATTAAACATTTGTAGTGATTGCTTCATCGCTCACTGTTCTCTCGTTGCAGCGTTGCCTCCTAAACCGGTCAAGTCTTCAGCTCCAGCCGCCGCCTGCAGCTTCAACAACAGCATCTCTCTGCAGGACGCCGAGTGGTACTGGGGAGACATCTCCAGGTGATAGACACGTCCAGGCCACGCTAACCCACACGAAGACACGTGTATTAGTTAATAATGTTACTGTAGTAGAAGTATTCTTAATGTTTTAGTAATAATGTTGATACTGTTAATAAATTAGTAATAATAATGTATCGTAGAATTTGTTCAATAATAATCTAATTATAGAATATAATATTTTACAGTTTAGTATTATTACTTTAACAGTTTTTTTTACAGTGTTAATAGTACTTTCATATTCTTACAGTGTTACATTAGTACTTTCAGTTTTGACTGTTTCCCCTCGTGGTATTAGTACTTTTAGTTTCAACAGTGTGGTATTAGTACTTTTAGTTTCAACAGTGTGGTATTAGTACTTTTAGTTTCAACAGTGTGGTATTAGTACTTTTAGTTTCAACAGTGTGGTATTAGTACTTTTAGTTTCAACAGTGTGGTATTAGTACAGCACCTGAGTACTTGCTCCCTGTGTTTGCAGAGAGGAGGTGAACGAGAAGCTGCGGGACACGGCTGACGGTACGTTTCTGGTTCGAGACGCCTCCACTAAGATGCACGGAGATTACACTCTGACTCTCAGGTAAAGACTTATTCATTATTTTAACATGTATCCATTCTGCTTTCTTTCACTCTTTATTCATTATTGACAGACACTGAAAGAATGTGACGCTGATCACGCGAAGGTCGCTTTTATTTTGAAATCCGTTCTGACAGCCGAGGGCTCCACTTCCTCGTGCGTCACACGTGATGTTGTCTGCTGGTTTGGTTTAACGGCTGTTGTCTGACCACTTTCAGGAAAGGTGGCAACAACAAGCTGATAAAGATCTTCCACCGGGAGGGAAAGTACGGCTTCTCCGACCCGTTGACCTTCAGCTCGGTGGTGGAGCTCATCAACCATTACCGCCACGAGTCCCTCGCCCAGTACAACCCCAAACTGGACGTCAAGCTGCTGTACCCGGTCTCCAAGCACCAGCAGGTCCGTACGCGGCCCGAACTCATGGACCGGTTGTGCGTCCGCTCACCAGGCGTCTGATGGGACGTGTTGTTGTTGTTGTTGTTGTTGTTCAGGACCAGGTGGTGAAGGAGGACAGTATCGAAGCTGTGGGGAAGAAGCTCCACGAGTATCACCTGCAGTACCAGGAGAAGAATCGAGAGTACGACCGACTGTACGAGGAGTACACCAGAACCTCGCAGGTACACGACAACACAGCTACAGCATCCTACAGTACACTAGGATGCCACAGGGTACAATAAGATACATTCTATTATGATACATTATATTACACTACGATACATTATATTACACTACATTATATTACACTACATTATATTACACTACATTATATTACACTACGATACATTATATTACACTACATTATATTACACTACGATACATTATATTACACTACATTATATTACACTACATTATATTACACTACGATACATTATATTACATTACGATACCATACAATACATTATATTACGATACAATACATTATATTACACTACATTATATTACACTACATTATATTATGATACATTATATTACACTACATTATATTACACTACGATACATTATATTACATTACGATACCATACAATACATTATATTACGATACAATACATTATATTACGATACCATACAATATAAAAAGATACATTATATTGCACTACGATACAAGACAATAAGATAAAATATATTATGATACAATACATTATATTACACTACGATACATTATATTACACTACGATACGAGACAATAAGATACAATACGATACATTATAATACACTAAGTTACAAGACAATAAGATACGAGACATTACGATAGACTACATTATATTACACTACGATACATTATATTACACTACATTATATTACACTACATTATATTACACTACGATACATTATATTACACTACATTATATTACACTACATTATATTACACTACGATACATTATATTACACTACATTATATTACACTACATTATATTACACTACATTATATTACACTACGATACATTATATTACATTACGATACCATACAATACATTATATTACGATACAATACATTATATTACACTACAATACATTATATTACGATACCATACAATATAAAAAGATACATTATATTACACTACGATACGAGACAATAAGATACAATACGATACATTATAATACACTAAGTTACAAGACAATAAGATACGAGACATTACGATACAATAAGATACATTATATTACATTACGAGACAATAAGATACATTATATTACACTACGATACAATAAGATACATTATATTACACTACGATACAATAAGATACATTATATTACACTACGATACAATAAGATACATTATATTACACTACGATACAATAAGATACATTATATTACACTACGATACAATAAGATACATTATATTACACTATGATACAATAAGATACATTATATTACACTATGATACAATAAGATACGAGACATTACGAGACGCTACGATAGACTGCGTAACGATGCGATAAGCTCCTCCCCCTCCTCCTCCTCCTCCTGCAGGAGATCCAGATGAAGAGGACGGCCATCGAGGCGTTCAATGAGACCATAAAGATCTTCGAGGAGCAGTGTCAGACTCAGGAGCGCTTCAGCAAAGAGTACATCGAGAAGTTCCGCCGAGAGGGCAACGACAAGGAGATCCAGAGGTAGGGCTGTTGCCACGGTAACTGTGACGGGGAGACACACACACACACACACACACGTGAAGCAGCCCTTGTTGCCATGGCACCAGAGCCTGCAGAGGGAACCACCTGCTGGTACATTTAGGGTTTGTTGTCCAGTCGGATGAACCGGCTGGTTTCTGTTTTATTGAGACAACAGAAAGCCGTTTAGGATTTATTAGTTTTTTATACAAATCTGGTTTGTAGTTTCATTCGTAACGTTGCTAAAATAATTGCTGCTGTTCGGTAGAAATGCACAGATTAAATTGTGTTAAAAATACATAAAAAATGCTTCTACTTATTGTGCTTTTACTGTCGCTGAATGTTTTAAATAGCAATCGCATCACACAACTAAAACTTAAAGGGCTCCGAGTGTTCGGTGAGACTTCAGAGACTTAACGAGCTTCCAGGAGAGAAACGGTCCTTTAAGTCTGTTGTGATGCTTCATATCTTTCATGTTCCATAAATCAGGGTTCAGACACATGTTGACCAATGGATTCATGACTTTAAACCAAATGTCCATGACAAACATTTAGTGAAATCTGGGTGTAAACAGTAAAAAGTGAGTAAATGTAGTATTTAAACTAACAATGAGAATACAAAGCATACAGTAAACCTTAAATGACACAAATGAATGAGACAATAGTTTGATTAAAAGAATAAACATTTATATAGATGCCTGTATGTATGCCTGCTTATATTTTGAGTCTTTCTTTTAAAAGCATATTCATTATTTCAAACTCAGCGTAAATGAACGACATGAACACATGAATATAACACATTTACATGACTTTTACTAAACTTTGGGGATTCTATTTTTTAAGGACTTTTCCAGGCCTGGAAATAACCATTTTAAAACTACATGACTTTTCCAGGTTTTTCATGACCGTAATAACCCTGATAAACGCATCATATTGATCACATGAAACATAAATGTAGCTCTATTCTATCTGGAAGCTAAAAGTTGGATTGTTTTTAATGACCATTTTATTTACCAAAGGATTTATAAAGTTTAAGGCATTAAAATTTCTTTTTTGTTTTTGTTGTATATTTACATATTTAAACGTAAATTGGGTTTATCTCCGGAGCCGTTTTATTCCACAAATCAAAAGTATTGTTAAACGTGTCCTTCCTTCCCGCTGCTGTCAGGCTGCATAACAAGCTGAGCTCACAGTAGACCACAAACACTTTAATCACTTTAATTACATTCATCTGGTGCAATATAAATACCTTTAAGTACTTTATATACTTCTTTATTCCGTCTGTATATTTAATATTGCTACTGTATTCTTCTCTACTGTTATTACTGTTTTACTGTTTATTTATATTGATTTTTTTATTAACTATGTGTCTCTTGTGTGCACTGCTGCTGTAATCCTGCAATTTCCCCTCTGCAGGACTAATAAAGGATTATCTTATCTTAACTGCTCTGTTTTAACAAAGGCGTGCTTGAATGATTTAAAGGATCATGGAGAACTACGACAAGCTGAAGTCCCGGATCAGCGAGATCGTGGACAGCAAGCGCCACCTGGAGGTGGACCTGAAGACGCAGGCGGCGGACTACCGGGAGATCGACAAGAAGATGAACAGCATCAAACCAGACCTGATCCAGCTCCGCAAGACCAGGGACCAGTACCTCATGTGAGAGCCGCTCCTCAGAGACACCAGACGGGAGGCGCGGCGCAGTATTTGTGTACTAACGGCCGTGTACTCTGTGTACTCTGTGTACTCAGGTGGTTGACTCAGAAGGGCGTCCGCCAGAGGAAGCTGAACGAGTGGCTCGGCCTGAAGAACGAAACCACAGAGGAGTAAGTTTCAGTCTGGAGGGTTGAAGCAGCAAAGGATCATGGGAGTTGTTAGGATTCCGTCATCATTCAGAAGCTTTTTATTTATTTTTACTAAAGAGATAAAAACACTAAATAAAGCAGCTTCACGTTAAACATCAGAGTTTCTCCGACGCTCTTCGCTCAGCTTGTAAACATATAAGTCTTTCCTCAGAGGAAGCCCATGAGATGTTGTTGAAAGCTGTGGAAGGAGCTAGTAAGTGGATCCTGAATTGAGACATTTGAATTTGAGGAAAATGTGATATTCAGATTCATGACGCTTCACAGTTTAAACGATAATGTTGCTGCTGTGTCTCGCTCAGCCACCAGGTGGCGCCTTCAAACCTGTAAACACAGCAGTCTGCTGGTTTAGCATGTTAGCACTCCTAGCTTGTTGTTGTCCGCTGCTAACCTCCTCCCCCCCCTCCCAGTGAGTACAGCATGGTGGAGGATGAGGAGGACCTTCCTCACCACGACGAGCGTCTGTGGCGTTTGGGGAACATCAACCGGATTCAGGCCGAGTCGCTGCTCCGCGGGAAGAGAGACGGGACCTTCCTGGTCCGGGAGAGCAGCAAGCCGGGCTGCTACGCCTGCTCCGTGGTGTAAGTCTCACCTGTTTACACACCTGTATATACACCTGTTTACACACCTGTATAAACACCTGTTTACACGTCTGTATAAACACCTGTTTACACGTCTGTATAAACACCTGTTAACACACCTGTATAAACACCTGTTAACACGTCTGTATAAACACCTGTTAACACGTCTGTATAAACACCTGTTAACACACCTGTATAAACACCTGTTAACACACCTGTATAAACACCTGTTTAGGTAAATAAACAGGTGTTCTGTTTATTTATCTCTTGTTTTACATGTTTATATAACATTTATTTTCCAATTTATCTACCTTTTTAATATTGACCTGGTTATATTTATTTATCTAACTTTTTACCTGTTTATACAACCATTTTTAACCTAATTGTTTACCTGTTTTGGACACTTATTTCATCTCACCTGACCTGTCTGTCTCCCTCAGGGTGGAGGGCGAGGTGAAGCACTGCGTCATCAACAAGACGGGCACCGGCTTCGGCTTCGCCGAGCCGTACAACCTGTACGGGTCCCTGAAGGAGCTGGTGCTCCACTACCAGCACACGTCTCTGGTGCAGCACAACGACTCGCTCAACGTCACGCTGGCCTTCCCCGTCTACAGCCAGCAGAGACGGTGACCCCGAGGACGACCCCGAGGGCGAGGAGACCCCGAGGGCGACCCAAAGGACTTATTATTATTATTATTATTATTATTATTATGTTATAATAAGGAGCCTTGGAGCTTTAACGTCCTGCGTGTAAAAAGAGACCCGTTAACTTTTATTCTCATCGGAGAGAAGAAGAAAACAACAACACGTGAGGTCAGAATCACATGAGGCGTTCAGGGACTCTGTGAGAAAATTAGGAAAGTAAAACTCAGTTCACTAAACTTTTTAATCTTTGACACTTTTGAGTTAAAAAGTGTCTTTGTGTGTCGGTAATGATCACTATGACAACGTGACGTTTGTTTACAAACAGATTCCCTAGGGCTATGAGGAGGAGGAGGAGGAGGAGGAGGAGGAGGAGGAAGAGGAGGAGGAAGAGGAAGAGGAAGAGAAGGTTTGTTTACGAGAAGGGCAGAAAGATTTAGGATGACGAGATGGATGCAAAATTTGTCTTCATCTTTTCCTCCTTTTTTCTTTTCTCCTCTTCCTCTCCTCCTCTTCCATCTTCCTCTTCTTCCATCTCAGAGGTTTAGATTGAAATATTTTATCTTTTTTTCGGTCTGACGTTGTTTTTAAAGTAATAAATGAACTGAAACGTTATATTTTAATACAACAAGGATTTAAATTAGCTTTGAATCCTGAACACCTGAGGTGCGTTCAGGTTCCCCTGAGGAGGTGCATTCAGGTTCCCCTGAGGAACACAGACTCTCGCGTGCCTCGTTTCCTCTCCTGGAGGTCAGAGGTCACGTGGACCGGACTCCTCTTCTAATCCAACGGAGCAGAACCACGACGACGGACTGACGACGACGAAGACGAAGACGATGATGTCAAAGACAAAATGGCGGACAATCCAGAGGCTCCTCTTGCATAAACACTGTGACTCTGAAACGAGGACGAATCGATGCACATTTTATAAATCAGGAGAAACGAGAACCCGACTAATGAACCCGTCAGTGTTTCTTTCAGGTCCAGGTTCTTCAGGTCTGTTGTGGTTCCGTTTAATTTTGGCGAGCGGACGGATGATTCTTCACTTCACTTTCTTCTTCTTTTACTAAACGTCTGTCAGCACAAAGATTCACGAGTTCTGGATCAGGATGGAGTTCTGGATCAGGATGGATCTGGATCAGGATGGTTCTGGATCAGGATGGATCTGGATCAGGATGGATCTGGATCAGGATGGATCTGGATCCACTCTAAAGGGTTTTCAGCTCCATTGGCCTGTAAACTTCTTTCTGGACTTTTCTTTGTGCTTCCGGCCTCCCGGACCAGGAGGCCAGACTCTCAAAGGGTCCCGAGGATTTCAACGTTATTTTATCTCAAGTTTCACATTTCGTTTGTAAATGTCCTGAAATATTTCTTGTGTTTTTTTTTTTTTTTCAAGCTCTCATTTTAATTCTTCCTCAAAATCCCGTTTTAGTTTTTCATTGAAACCAAACGAAATAAAACGTCTGAAGGAGAAAACACTTTCCACTCGTGATGATTCCTGTTAAAGTTCTTAACTCCATCAATACATTCATAACTACTATAACAATATAAATAAATCAGCTGATGTCGCAACGTTCCTTTAATGTTTTAGACAACGTTCCAAAACAAAAACATAAAGTAAAACATTTCAAGCTATTTTTAATCTTTAACTCGGATACAGAGCTTTCTTATGATTTATTTATTTTGTGAACCCAATCAAGGAAAAGTAAACGTGTAAATATGTTGTATAATATAGAACTATGTCAAAAGGTTAGTCGACTTTAAGCAAGAACAAACAACAGAGGGTTCCTTTAAGGTTCCGTGGGCTCGTCAGGAGGCGTTCAGGTGACGGGGGCGTTCAGGTGAGGGAGGCGTTCAGGTGAAGGGGGCTTTCAGGTGAAGGGGGCTTTCAGGTGAAGGAGGCGTTCAGGTGAAGGGGGCTTTCAGGTGACGGGGCGTTCAGGTGACGGGGCGTTCAGGTGACGGGGGCGTTCAGGTGACGGGGGCGTTCAGGTGAAGGGGGCTTTCAGGTGAAGGGGGCTTTCAGGTGAAGGGGGCTTTCAGGTGAAGGGGGCTTTCAGGTGAAGGAGGCGTTCAGGTGAAGGAGGCGTTCAGGTGACGTTCAGGTGACGGGGCTTTCAGGTGAGGGCGTTCAGGTGAAGGAGGCTTTCAGGTGACGGAGGCGTTCGGCGTTCAGGTGAAGGTGATCAGGTAAAGGTGCGTTCAGGTGAAGGTGATCAGGTGAAGGGGTGATCAGGTAAAGGTGCGTTAAGGTGAAGGGGTGATCAGGTAAAGGTGTGATCAGGTAAAGGTGATCAGGTAAAGGTGATCAGGTGAAGGTGCGTTCAGGTGAAGGTGATCAGGTAAAGGTGATCAGGTAAAGGTGCGTTAAGGTGAAGGGGTGATCAGGTAAAGGTGCGTTAAGGTGAAGGTGATCAGGTGAAGGTGTGATCAGGTAAAGGTGCGTTAAGGTGAAGGTGATCAGGTAAAGGTGATCAGGTGAAGGTGCGTTCAGGTGAAGGTGATCAGGTAAAGGTGATCAGGTAAAGGTGCGTTCAGGTGAAGGTGATCAGGTAAAGGTGATCAGGTAAAGGTGCGTTAAGGTGAAGGGGTGATCAGGTAAAGGTGCGTTAAGGTGAAGGTGATCAGGTAAAGGTGATCAGGTAAAGGTGCGTTCAGGTGAAGGGGTGATCAGGTAAAGGTGCGTTAAGGTGAAGGTGATCAGGTAAAGGTGATCAGGTAAAGGTGCGTTCAGGTGAAGGTGATCAGGTAAAGGTGATCAGGTAAAGGTGCGTTCAGGTGAAGGTGATCAGGTACTCGGGGTACGCCTGCATGTCGCTGAACACCACGAACATGGTGGGGTTCTGGGTCTGGTCGGCCACGCTGTCGTACAGGTCGGCCGCGTTCCCCGAGGCCTTGCAGGGCGGCGTGATCAGGCCCCGCCTCCCCTGGGTGAAGTCGCCCACCAGCACCCGGGACAGGTACACGCGCTTGTGGCCGCTGGCGTCGGCCGGAGCGTATCCCTGCGCCGAGTACGCCGGGTCCACCGCGAAGTAGGACCCGTTACCCAGCATGGCCCCTGCAGACCGGATCAGAGATCTTTATCAATTATTATTATTAATGCACAGCGCCACCTGCTGTCCATTTAAACACATTATGTATATACATTTATCTATAAATATCTATATATATATATATATATATACACTATATTTTCATAAACGTGTGTGTGTGTGTACCGTGCGCTCCGGCGTAGCCGCGGTTGAAGCCCTGCTTGTTGATGAGGTCGGTGGCGGTGGCGTCCGTGCCGTGGAAGAGCCGGCGCTCGTTGTTGTTGTGTTTGTTCTTCACCTCCAGATGTTTCTTCATCAGCTGGAAGCTCTGCCACAGCGTCACGTTCTGCACGCGCTCAATCTGCCCACACACACACACACACACACACACACACACACATATATATGCTCACAAGGTATCATACACTTCACGTCTCAGTGAAACACTGTGAGTCATATCTGATATTAATTTTATATCGTAGAATTGTAATTTTATACAATAAGTGTCTCTTTTAAATTGTGCAACATCAACTTAAACAAACAGTGCCAACAAGAGGAAACGTAAAGTATAAATGTGTTACGTGTGTGTGTGTTGTGTGTGTGTGTGTTACGTGTGTGTGTTGCGTGTGTGTGTGTGATTTAAATCCCTGCACGCAAACTCAAATATTCAGTTTTCAGTTTCATATTCAGAAGTGAAGACGAGCTTCACAGTAAAATGTGTGGTTGTTGTTGTTTATGTTGTTGTTGTTGTTGTCGTACGCTGACGATGCCGGCGCTCAGCCCCGTCTTGGTTAGCTCCGCCTCCACGTCTTGGTGCTCCTTGGATTTGGCGCTCAGAGGAAACAGCTGCAGCAGGCCGGTCATGGCGTCCCAGTGAGGCGGCAACGCGTCTGCAAAGAGCGACAAACAGGAAGTACGTCACAATAATGTACAATAATAATATACAATAATAATATAATGATACACAATAATAATATAATGATACACAATAATAATATACTTATTATATGAAAGAGGTGTGAGGAGCACTTCGGCGGCTCGTTTCCTACGAGGTCTTGTTACAAACTGAGTTGACTGCTGGTTCCTGCTCGGCTGCGTCGGATCGATTCCTGTGTGTGTGTGTGTGTTGCGTGTTGTGTGTGTGTGTGTGTGTTGCGTGTTGTGCATGTGTGTGTGTGTGTACCTCTCAGCTCCCTCCTCAGCAGCTCCAGCTCTCCTTTCCTCCCCACGGCTTTCCTCTCCGCCGGGCGGGCCGTGAACGTGTCGTGGTGGATCTTGATCTTCAGGCTCGGCTGCTTCTTCTCCAGCGCCTCCTCCAGCTGCAGGTTGGTGACGATGTCGAAGGGCTTCACCGCGCCGGCCGCGTCCCGGTGCTGCCACTCCACCAGGCTGCTCAGCAGCAGCGCTCTGCTCTTCAGGTTCTCCGCCCGCTCCACCTCGTGGATCATCTCCCTGAAGAACAACACGTTGAAGGAAGGTGCGCTCCTTTGTTTTGTCGGTTCCATCCCGCGTGGATCGGTTGCACCGACCTGACTGCAGCCTCGGCGGTGAAGACGTCTCTGGTCAGACCCTCCAGGTGGATGTTGGGCTCCCGGTCCTCCCGGTGCTCCCGGTCCTCCCGGTCCTCCCGGTCCTCCCGGTCCTCCGGCCCTCGGTTCAGGCGGATGCTGACCGTCAGCTTCCTCTGCAGGGCCCTCAGCTGGTCCACGTCGTCCTGCGACAGCTTGCTGATGAACGGGTTCCTGATGGTTCTCTGGGCCTGCTCGGCCACGATCAGATCCGTGATCCTCCTCCTCGCCTGACTCACGGCCTGCGGGGTCACGGGGTCACGGCAGGGTTCACACACATTCTGACCAATGATTTCCATGACTTTTCACCAAATTTCCACGACTTTTCACCAAATTTTCACGAATTTTAACAAAATTTCCATGACTTTTCACCAAATTTCCACGACTTTTCACCAAATTTTCACGAATTTTAACCAAATTTCCATGACTTTTCACCAAATTTCCACGACGTTTCACCCAATTTCCATGAGTTTTCACCAAATTTCCACGACTTTTCACTAAATTTCCATGAGTTTTCACCAAATTTCCATGACTTTTCACCAAATTTCCACGACTTTTCACTAAATTTCCACGACTTTTCGCCAACTTTCCACGACTTTTCACCAACTTTCCATGAATTTTAACCAAATTTCCACGACTTTTCACTAAATTTCCATGAGTTTTCACCAAATTTCCATGAGTTTTCACCAAATTTCCATGACTTTTCACCAAATTTCCACGACTTTTCACCAACTTTCCATGAATTTTAACCAAATTTCCACGACTTTTCACCAAATTTCCATGACTTTTCACCAAATTTCCACGACTTTTCACTAAATTTCCACGACTTTTCACCAACTTTCCACGACTTTTCACCAACTTTCCATGAGTTTTCACCAAATTTCCACGACTTTTCACCAAATTTCCACGACTTTTCACTAAATTTCCATGACTTTTCACCAAATTTCCATGACTTTTCACCAACTTTCCATGAATTTTAACCAAATTTCCACGACTTTTCACCAAATTTCCATGACTTTTCACCAAATTTCCACGACTTTTCACTAAATTTCCACGACTTTTCACCAACTTTCCACGACTTTTCACCAACTTTCCATGAATTTTAACCAAATTTCCACGACTTTTCACCAAATTTCCACGACTTTTCACTAAATTTCCACGACTTTTCACTAAATTTCCACGACTTTTCACCAACTTTTCACCAATTTCCATGAATTTTAACAACATTTTCATGAATTTTAACAACATTTTCATGAATTTTAACAAAAATTTCATGAATTTTAACCACATTTTCATGACCAAACATTTTGTGAAAAGTTTTGGAAAAGTCATGTAAATGTGTTATATTCTAATAGAGGCCTGGAAATAACCATTTCAAAACGCCATGGCCGTGGAGCGCTGCACGGGGTCGGAGGTCAGTGGCGTTTCTCTCTCACGTCTGGATATATATCCGCTCGCTCACCGCGTCGCTGTCGGCACACAGCTGGAACGCCGTGGGCTCGAACTCCTCTCGCTCCAGAACCGGGCCTCCGGTCGCGGGTCGCTCGTCGCCGACGCCGAGGAAGAAGGAAGTGACGCTTTCTGGAAGGACACGGTGCTGCGTTACTATGGAGACGCTTAGAGGAGGATGTCAGACAACAAGTTCAACAACTACACTACAAACACCACAAACACACACCACAAACACCACAAACACACACCACAAACACCACAAACACACACCACAAACACACACCACAAACACCACAAACACACACCACAAACACCACAAACACACACCACAAACACCACAAACACACACCACAAACACCACAAACACACACCACAAACACCACAAACGCACACCACAAACACCACAAACACACACCACAAACACCACAAACACCACAAACGCACACCACAAACACCACAAACACACACCACAAACACCACAAACACCACAAACACACACCACAAACACCACAAACACACACCACAAACACCACAAACACACACCACAAACACCACAAACACACACCACAAACACCACAAACACACACCACAAACACCACAAACACACACCACAAACACCACAACCACAAACACACACATGCAACCACACACCACAAACACACACCACAAACACAAACACACACACACACACACACCACAACCACTACAACCACCACACACACACTTTTACACACTATTATATATATACATTCTATCGTGTTGGAGCCGACAGGAAGTGGGACCGTATTCCCAGACGGACCAGCAGTCCTCTAGTCCGCTACCTTTGAACCGGGCGAAGCCGCTCTTCTCCTCCACCCCCTCCCCCTCCCTCCTCTTCATGCTCTTCAGGAAGTCGGCCATCATGAGCGTCTGGAAGATCAGGACCTTCACGCTGAGGACGAACCTCGGCTGCTTCTTCCTCACGAAGTCCACCACGGCCTCCACCATGGCGTCCGCCACCGCCGCCGGGCGCGCCCCTCCCTGACCTGAGGAAGAGGATGAGGATGAAGATGATGGTATGTAGAATGTCCGATCACGTCAGAGGACGACGAGTCGATCAAATGTCATGAATTACTTTGTCCCGTCTATTCGTTTTGCCTTTATTGATTATTGATTGTTATTACACTTCATTGATCAATATTCCTGCGTCATGATTTTGTAAAGTCATGAGAAAGAAAACGTAATAAATATGTAGTCAGTCTAGAATGTCGCAAAAAAAATGATGAAGACGAAATAATGTGATAAAAGGAGTCTGGTGTTAAAATATTATGAAAAGACTTAAAATATGTTTTACAGAACAAACAACTAATTAATGACAAAAGCCTTCGTACACAATTTATCAAAGTGATATGATATATTATATAATATGTTATAATATATATATATATATATATATATATACATAATATAATACAATAATAATAATCTAATCTAATATAAATATATATAATATAAATAATATAATATGTATAATATAATATAAATATAATATATATAATATGATATACATAATATAATATGGTATAATATATATAATATAGTATAAAGCGTCCACAGACCTGTTCCCAGAGCCGGGAACGTCACGGATCTGAACTTGTTCTCCTCGCAGAACTTGAGCACCGAGTAAACGAGCTCACGGATCCTCTGGGCGTCGTTGATGCCGACGACGTGGAGGATGTGAGAGCTGGGGAGCCGGCCGGCCGACGTCAGGATGAACGGAACGGGCTGGAACCCCTTAGAACCCACTGTGGAGAGGAACCCATATCAACTAGAGAACCATCATGAGGAACCCCTTAGAACCCACTGTGGAGAGGAACCGTATCAACTAGAGAACCATCATGAGGAACCCCTTAGAACCCACTGTGGAGAGGAACCGTATCAACTAGAGAACCATCATGAGGAACCCCTTAGAACCCACTGTGGAGAGGAACCGTATCAACTAGAGAACCATCATGAGGAACCCCTTAGAACCCACTGTGGAGAGGAACCCATATCAACTAGAGAACCATCATGAGGAACCCCTTAGAACCCACTGTGGAGAGGAACCCATATCAACTAGAGAACCATCATGAGGAACCCCTTAGAACCCACTGTGGAGAGGAACCGTATCAACTAGAGAACCATCATGAGGAACCCCTTAGAACCCACTGTGGAGAGGAACCGTATCAACTAGAGAACCATCATGAGGAACCCCTTAGAACCCACTGTGGAGAGGAACCGTATCAACTAGAGAACCATCATGAGGAACCCCTTAGAACCCACTGTGGAGAGGAACCCGTATCAACTAGAGAACCATCACGAGGAACCCCTTAGAACCCACTGTGGAGAGGAACCCATATCAACTAGAGAACCATCATGAGGAACCCCTTAGAACCCACTGTGGAGAGGAACCGTATCAACTAGAGAACCATCATGAGGAACCCCTTAGAACCCACTGTGGAGAGGAACCGTATCAACTAGAGAACCATCACGAGGAACCCCTTAGAACCCACTGTGGAGAGGAACCGTATCAACTAGAGAACCATCATGAGGAACCCCTTAGAACCCACTGTGGAGAGGAACTGTATCAACTAGAGAACCATCATGAGGAACCCCTTAGAACCCACTGTGGAGAGGAACCCGTATCAACTAGAGAACCATCATGAGGAACCCCTTAGAACCCACTGTGGAGAGGAACCCGTATCAACTAGAGAACCATCATGAGGAACCCCTTAGAACCCACTGTGGAGAGGAACCGTATCAACTAGAGAACCATCATGAGGAACCCCTTAGAACCCACTGTGGAGAGGAACCGTATCAACTAGAGAACCATCACGAGGAACCCCTTAGAACTCACTGTGGAGAGGAACCGTACCAACTAGAGAACCATCACGAGGAACCCCTTAGAACTCACTGTGGAGAGGAACCGTATCAACTAGAGAACCATCATGAGGAACCCCTTAGAACGCACTGTGGAGAGGAACCGTATCAACTAGAGAACCATCACGAGGAACCCCTTAGAACCCACTGTGGAGAGGAACCGTATCAACTAGAGAACCATCATGAGGAACCCCTTAGAACCCACTGTGGAGAGGAACCCGTATGATGTCTAATAATTATTTATTTGGGGACTAAGAGGTAAACAACAATAAGATCCACTAGATGGCAGGAAAGGACTTTACAACAACGGCCTGGTTTCTCCAGGGTTTCTGAGCTACACCTGAATGCACCATGAAGTCTGTGGCCGTGGATTAATATTAGTTTAAATTAATGAATGGATCAATATTAGTTTAAAGTAATGAATGGATCAATATTAGTTTAAAGTAATTAATGGATCAATATTAGTTTAAAGTAATTAATGGATCAATATTAGTTTAAAGTAATTAACAAAAAATAATTATTTGCAATAATTTTCATTCATATTTCGAGGCTCTACATAAGGAAACCTTTGCATTGCTTTGCATGAAGCAGTCGTCCTGGGACGTTCCCAGTGCTACTGGGAGGAGTTGGTTCCCAGTGCTACTGGGAGGAGTTGGTTCCCAGTGCTACTGGGAGGAGTTGGTTCCCAGTGCTACTGGGAGGAGTTGGTTCCCAGTGCTACTGGGAGGAGTTGGTTCCCAGTGCTACTGGGAGGAGTTGGTTCCCAGTGCTACTGGGAGGAGTTGGTTCCCAGTGCTACTGGGAGGAGTTTGTTCCCAGTGCTACTGGGAGGAGTTGGTTCCCAGTGCTACTGGGAGGAGTTTGTTCCCAGTGCTACTGGGAGGAGTTGGTTCCCAGTGCTACTGGGAGGAGTTGGTTCCCAGTGCTACTGGGAGGAGTTGGTTCCCAGTGCTACTGGGAGGAGTTGGTTCCCAGTGCGTACCGATCTGGGAGCACTCCAGCTGCACCGTTGGTCCCGCGCTGTCCAGGATGGCCTTGGACACGCCTGAGGAGACAGAGGAGCCACAGGTCTGATAAACGCTGCTTTCAGGTAAATGTGTTCATTTAAGTTCACACAGAAAACTACTTTCACTAGATATTCCCTAGAGGAGGACGGTCACCTGATTTCAGGGTGAAGTTCTGATTGGAGGAGTTGACGATGACCTCACAGGCCTCCTTGGTGATGTCGCCAGTCGCCACCTCCAGACTCAGCGGCCCCATCTGCATCCTGTGCACCCCGAGGGCCGGAGAGGCCACCGGGCCGAAGGAGGCTGAGGGAACCACGCATGGGATTATGAGAGGAGATGAAGGTCCAAGTCACTGATTATTCTCTCTCCATCGTCTCCAAATCACAGATTAATCTCTTCTTTATCTCAAAAATCACAGATTACATTTTTCTTTATCTCTAAAATCAAGGTTTAAATTCTTCTTTATCTCTAAATCACAGATTATTCTCTCTCCATCGTCTCTAAATCACAGATTAAACTCTTCATTGTCTCTAAAGTCATCAAATCAATTACATTCAATGGCCGACTTCTAAATTAATCACTGAATGTCTTTTAAATTATGAATTTTCATTTGACAGATTGTTTCTGTTTGGTCCGGTCTGAATGAGAGGAGCGGCTCGTTACCTGAGGGCTGCTGTGATTGGCTGACTGACTGCCTCACTGGTGGCTGGTTAAACTCTCGGGCTTCCCGCTGGACGTTCCTCTGACCCGTCTGACCTTTGAACTCTCTGGTGAAACACTGCAGAACACAGAGGCCACGCCCTTAATGTCGTCTTTCTCGTCTTTCTCTGGTTTGAAAGCTTCAGATTGAAACCAACTCACGTCCACGGTCTGGGCGTCGCTCGGGTGAACCACGACGGCCACCTCCCTGAGGCGGCCGGGCGCCCGTCGGCTGTGAGCGCGGATCTCCTGCAGCAGGACTCGGCTCACCGCGTCTCTGGGGAAGCGCAGGTTCCCCGTGCCGATGGCCGGGAAGGACAGCGACGCCATCTGCTGCCGCTCGGCCTCCTGCAGGCAGCGGCGGACGACGGACACCAACTCCTGAGACGGAGGAGGAGTCGGTCAGTGCTATGAACTTGAGCCTTTTAGGTTCAATAGACCTTTGACTGGAAGGCTGTTGGTTCAAATCCCCCCTGAACTCCCATCACATGCTCTGGAGCAGCAGTGAGATGCATTTACTCAAGTATTGTTCATAAAAGCACATTGGTACTCAGTTTTACTTCATTTTTTCGTCTGTCTAACTAGCCAGCTAACGAGCTAGCCAGCTAACTAGCCAGCCATCTAACCAGCTAACTAGCCAGCTAACTAGCCAGCTAACTAGCCAGCCATCTAACCATCTAACTAGCCAGCTAACTGGCAAGCTAACTAGCCAGCGGCTAAATGAGCTGCTCTGTGATCGTAATGCGACTGAAAAAGAGTGAAACCGAGTCGCTGTGGGGAGAGGAGAGCATGGGACTGATTAGAGGCCGTTAAAACATTATTAATATATATATATATATATATGATATATGTTAATAATATTACCACCAGCTCTGATGTGTTTCATCACAGGACCGTCACATCCTGGAGGTCAGAGTTTAGAAAACATGTTCATGTGTCTCTTCAAGTACTTCCTGTTTGTGCTATTTTACAGCTTTACTCCTCTGTCGTCCGTATTTAAAGCTCAAAACACACGTTTCCCATCAGGCTCCTCCCCCTCACCTCCTCCGCCCGGCCGCCTCCGTTGTCCCAATACGGGCAAACGGCGTGAAAGACTTTCCGACACTTGAGGTTGAAGCCGTCGGTGACGACGACGTCGCCGTACGCCAGCACGGACGCCCCGGCTGCAGCTCGGAGCGCCGGCTGCAGGCCGGAGCCGGCCCCCTGCAGGAGGGCCCCGGACACCGCGCCCTGCTTCAGGTTCAAGTCCCCGGAGATGGTGTTGACGATGACGTCCGTCTGCGGACCCAAATCACAGCATCCAGATGGGGAATTAAAGACAACTCATTATTATGTAAGGTCACTTAAGGTAGAATACAATCGTATTTAATTAAGTAAAAACAAAAAAATATCCCATTTATTTAAGTAGAAGTATAATAATATTTAATTTAAGTAGAATACAATATTTAAAACAAGTAAAAATACAATAATATTTAATTTAAGTAGCATACAATATTTATTTAAGTAGAAATACAATAATATTTCAATTAAGAAAAAAGAAAAATATATTTAATTTAGGTAAAACTAAAATAATTTATTTAAGTAGAAATACAATAATATTTAATTTAAGTAAAAATACAAAAATATTTTAATTGAGTAAAGAAATATAAAAACATTTCATTTAATTAAAGTAAAAATATATTTGCAGATTAGAGCTTCAAATTGATCAGAGGAGTATTTTTGCAGTTGAATAAAGACAAACGAGGAATCACTATGTGACGTAATTATATTCACTGACTACGTCCAGTAAGGTCGGCTTGTACTTGGACACTCACAGGATGCATTAAGCAAATATGTTCTGTCTCTGTTCCTCTGTTCTCTCAATGCCCATTACAATAAGCTTGTTCTGCATTTTATAAAAAACACAAGCACACAGCGAGCTCTAAATATGTTCAAAGCGAACAAAATATTCTGATTGAATGCATATCTGTTGGCGTTTAGCCTTCATGAAACGGGTCAGCATCATATTATTCGTTGAAAGCGATCTCAGGCTCACAGTCTGGTCCTGGATGTTGCCGCTCCGCAGAGTGATCTTCAGCCCCTCGGCGGTGGTCTGCTCGACCCTCCCCGACCTGCAGCCAATCAAAAGGCAAGTCAAACTTTATTGGTATAGAACAATTAAAAATAACCACAGTTGATCAAAGTGCTGAAGAGACACAAGATACAAATTAAAACAAAGCAATAAGAATAGAAGTAAACTAAAAGGAAGAATGTGAGGTAGCCTAAGCTTGTAGTTCACTACATTCCTTATTTTTAGTCCAGATATGGTCACTTCCTGTTCACCGGTTGCAAAAAAAACAAGATGGCGACGTCCACAAACTCTTCTTCAAAACATCGGTCCAACAAACCAGCGGGTCCCAACGACTACGTCCACTTCTTAAATACAGTCTACGTTTCGGACCCAATGATGGACCTGGTATTTAAAATCTCAGACTTCAATAATGCGGTCCTAAAAACTTCACTGCGGAGGCACTAAGAAGAAGAAACAAGCGACAAAGAAAGAGAAGAAGAAGACGAAGAACCGTACCCTCCGTGCCCTCCAGGGCTGGCGTTGCCTCCGAGGTTCGGACCTCCCCAGGCACCTTGTGGACCTTCCCGAGATCCAGGTCCTCCTCGTCCTCGTCCTCGTCCAAACAGACGGCCCCTGGGCGACTGGTTCTGAACCAGCTGATATCCACTGGGAAGAGAGCAGTAAAGTTCAGACGCACCAAAATCCACCTCCCAGAAGCTCCGTCTGATCGGCATGTTGTTTGATTTAGAAATTAAGAAAAGTTAAAATGTTGGAGACAGTTCTGGAGTTGTCAATGGAAGAGCTTCACTATCTGGACCAAAGACGTGAAACTGAATCAACAGAAACTACAAAAATGGCAGAATGTTAGCTTAGCTTAGCTCAAATACTGCAAACAGGTAGCAACAGCGAGCTTAGTGTCTCTTAGGCAATTATGTGTTGAGAGCAGACAACGGCTCCGGACAAGAAATAGTCCCTCGTAAAACATCCAAATGATAGTTTTACATTTCAGATTTTGTTAGCTAGCTAGCTAACTAGCTGCTGCCTGTAGCTTTTCAACAGCGTATGCTGCGCGATTATATTTAGTGTGTGTATATATATCTTTCTCTGGTACAATACGACACACCCGGGACAAAGTGATCCTGTGCAACCAGTAATAAAGGGATAATATGTATAAAGTATATAGATGGGCTGGGAAATATATCAGTATTGTATGAGACGAGATATTGTCTTAGATTTCTTACTTATCGACCACAACTTATAGTATACAGTGTATAGAATGCTATGTTGTTATTTTATTGATATTTTTCTTTTGTCAATTGAATTTCCCCAGCGTGGCACCAACAATAAACAGTAGATGTTTAAGTTTCTTGTATTTACCCAGAAGCCCCAGCACCTCTCCCTGCTGCCGGCGGTGGCATCGTCATCGTGGGTCCGAGGTCCATGAACAGCTTGTTGACGGCCGCGGCCAGGACCCTCACCGTGTGGTCGTTGTTGTCCACCAGGTGGACCTCGGTCAGCGAGCGCGGGGCTCCCGAGGCATCGCAGAAGTCCCTGACGGCCTGAGCGATGGTCTCGGCACAGAGGTCGACGGGGAAGCCGAACACCCCCGAGCTGATCGCCGGCAGCGCCACAGTGGAGCAGTTCACCGCCTCCGCCTGCGTCAGGCTGCTTTGAACCGCCAGCTTCAGACGCGACACCGACGTGTTCCTGTCGGCGTCGGAGAACCGCGGGCCGACGGCGTGCACGACGTGCCCGCAGGGCAGGTTGCAGGCCGCCGTCACGACGGCGTCGCCCACTCGCAGCTTTCCTCTTCTGGCGATGTGGTCGTTGCTGATTTTCTGTAGCTCCGGCCCCGCGGCGTTCAGCAGCGCTAACGCCAGGCCGCCGATGTGCTGCAGATCCTCGTTGGCCGCGTTGACCACCGCGTCCAAGCCCAAGCTGCAGATGTCGGCTTTGCTGACCGAGACCAGAACCCCACTCGCGGTCTTCACTTTGCAGTAACAATGTCCGTCTTTTACTTCCTCGTCCTCCTCATCATCATCCTCCTCTTGATTCTCAGGGCAAAGCACCACCACACAGCTGAGCTCCATCATGATGGTCGACAGGAACGGGCTTCCTTGGGACTGGAAGAACTTCTTGGCGCCAGGCTTATCCACCATGAAGTGGTCGGTGGAGAGGGTACTCGTCAGCTCCTGGAAGCAGCTTTTGGCTTTCTGGACGTGGAGACGAGCCCCGGCGAGGGTGATCTTCGGCCTCTCCGAATCAAACCGGACTTCCACGTCATTATCTTTGGCAATGCCGGACCAATCTTGTGATTTCTTTTTCTCGATGAACTGAACGACGGCGCAGGACTTGACGCGAATGGTTTCTTTAACCCGTGAGTAGTTCATGATGAATTCCCTCAGAGTGCCGCCGACCTCTTTCACTTGATTCGGGAAGCCGGCCACTGTCACTTTGTCCTTCCTCTCCGGGTGGACGTAGATGGCCACGGTTTTCCTCGTTGAAGAGTTGTAGGCCTCCAACAGCTGTTGGTTCAGCTTCACCCAAAGGTGAAGTTTCAGAACTTCTTGGTCCTCCACGTCCAGAGTCTGATGGGCCAAGTCGGCCTTCATCTTTCTCTCGGCGGCTGCGAGGACGCTCTCGGAACTCCCCGACAGAACCAACCCTTTGCTCTCGATGGCGTAGATGGCCCCGATGCCTTTGGATGTGAAGAGGTGCTGCGACATGTCCATGGGATCCACGGTCTTCAGGAAGTCCAGGAGAGCTCGGGGGATATTCAGGTGCTTCTTACTCATGCCCCCGGTCCTCTCCAAGATCCACGCTTTGGTCTGGTAAACCTCCGCGGGGAGTCCCGTGAGGGTCAACTCCTGGTTGCCCTCATGGAAGGAGACTTTCATGTCGGGGGAAATGTCCTGGGCCGCTTTCTGGAAGCCCTCGTGATTCAGGATGTAGAACATCGCAGGAGACATATTCATCACATCAGATAAACCCTCTGTCTGACGCTTCACCTGATCCATGGCTTTCAGAACGATGTTCTCCACAGGAGCTCGGATTTGTTTTAGATCGTCAGCTCGGCCGGCGACGGTCAGAATCCCCTTGGATGTGTCCAGCACCAGGACGGCGTCGTCCCTGACGGCCGAACGGACGTCTTTCTCCACAGCTTTCCACGCGTGTGCATTTGCCGGACAGTCGAAGGCGCTGTACTCGGACATTAGGCGACGGAAGGCCTCTTTGGCGACGCTCGTCCACTCCTCTACTTGTTGGGCGGTCAGACCTTTCTGCCTCAGGAACCCCGGGAGAGGGTGGAGCTTCACCTCCGGGTGTTCCAAGTCCACGCTGCAGAAGTACGGACGCATCTGATCGTTGAGGCCGTTCAGCAGCTTCTTCATCAGGAGGAACTTCCAGACGCTGTGGTGAACGCACTCGGCGAAGGGCTCGGGCATCTTCCACTTGGGACGCTTTGCGCCATACAGCGCCGTGCCGAGGGACTCGTAGTACGGGTACACCTTCAGGGGGATCGACCGCATCTCGTAGTCTTGTTTTGTGCAAATGCTTTCCACGACTGCAGCGGGGAATAAACAAAGGAAAGCTCAGCTGAGTGGCTGTTGTATTTGTAGCCACAAGGCATTTAAATAACTTGTTCTACAGGAGGTCACTCTTCAGACACGAGATAAAAGCAAATGACTTAAAGGAAGTAGTAAAATAATGAATACATGTTTACTTTAAAGAGGAGACACCTTAGATGAATGGAGTAAAATGAAAGAGTAAAGTTTGGTGATGTAAGAGCTGCTGAAGTGGATCAGAGTCCGAGAACAAACTCATGAGAGAAAACGTCCTTTAAAGAGAAGTTTAGTTACATTACATCATGATGAAGACTCTATTACCTCATAGATATCACCATGAAACCTCACCACTTCATCACTCACATTAAGAGGAGGATTTATTGTGTTACAAGTTTTATGAAATGTGTTTAAATATGCAAATTAGGCATTATCTAATGGTAACATTTGGTGAATTTAGGAGAAATATACAGACGTAAATAAACAAAGTAGTAAAATATGTTTTCTTTCCTCTAGTCTGTTATGGAAGAACTATGTTTTGTCTGCAGTGTCTTATCAAGATTTTAGAATGACGGCTAATTTATGTTAAAATGCTTTGAAAGACGTATTTATCTTTATATTATAGTAAATGTTTAAACCTTTGGGGCTCCTGAAAGACGCCACGGCCGCCTGTTCACTGGGGATCATGACGACGTCGTCCGGCAGCACCCAGTGCTTCTCAAAGAACAGCTCCAACATGCCTGGAGAGGAGAAACAAACAACACCGTGTGACCACAGCAGCTCCAACGCCGCGCAGAGGAGACGGGGATCGAACGGCCGGCGTACCTTTGACCACGGTCGGAGGAATACTCTCCACTCGGACGCTCGCCGCCGCCTCCAGCGGGCGAGCCGTCAGTCCTCGTTTCTGCAGCTTCTGGGTGGACCGACTCATGGCCAGGAACCGCTCCGCATCTGTAGAAACACTGCAGGTTACTCCTTTAACCGGGACGGGCTCACCGGGGACCGCCGCACTGGTCCAGGGTCAGCTGAACCACACACTTAAACTCCTTTAACCGGGACGGGCTCACCGGGGACCACCGCACTGGTCCAGGGTCAGCTGAACCACACGACAGGACGACTGAATCTACAGTTCTGGTTCGGAGGTCTAGACGGGTTTCTTTGTCCATCAAAACTAAAGACAAGCATTGTGGTGGACCAAGTGGGTCTGGTTATTTACTGGTGTCCTGCTTATTTACTGGTGTCCTGGTTATCTACTGGTTATCTACTGGTGTCCTGGTTATCTACTGGTTATTGACTGGTTATTTACTGGTGTCCTGGTTATCTACTGGTTATCTACTGGTTATTTACGGGTATCCTGGTTATTTACTGGTGTCCTGGGTATTTAATGGTTATTTACTGGTAATTTACCGGTGTTCTGGTTATTTACTGGTGTCCTGGTTATTTACTGGTTATTTACCTGTGTCCTGGTTATCTACTGGTGTCCTGGTTATGTACTGGTTATTTACTGGTGTCCTGGTTATCGACTGGTTATCTACTGGTGTCCTGGTTATGTACTGGTTATGTACTGGTGTCCTGGTTATCTACTGGTTATCTACTGGTGTCCTGGTTATGTACTGGTTATCTACTGGTGTCCTGGTTATCTACTGGTTATCTACTGGTGTCCTGGTTATCTACTGGTTATCTACTGGTGTCCCTTCCTACCGGCCGGCTGCTTGAAGCTGACCACGGCTCTGCTGCTCTCCCAGATGATCTCCAGGCTGAAGCTGTGGTGGTCCAGACCCGAGATGTTCTCCACCAGCATGGACAGCAGGTCTCTGGACGCGTCGTCCGGCATGTTGTCCGGCACGTTGTCCAACACCACGGAGACGCTCTGCGCGCACGCCGAACCTGAGAGGAGGCGCAATGCAAGTCTGCATGTGAGGAGTCCAACTGGGCTGCTTTTTAGTGGGGAAAAGTAGCTAATAAGCTAATTAGCTTGAGGCTAATTAAGTTTAGCGACAGTCCTAAACATTTCCTCTAATTAGCCTGAAGCTAATTAGCTTCCAGCCTCAACAGAGTTTAGTGAACTGTGTTACAAAAAATCTGTTCGAACTTAACTAAATATGTATTCATTATTAATTTATCAGATAAAATTGAGACTTGCACATTTTGCATTTTCAGCTGAAGCACAGACTCTCGCTAGCTGAGTAATTAATTGGAATAATTATTCAAATGTAGTAACTGAACATTGGTAAAGTATGAATTATTATAATAATAATAATAATAATAATAATGAAGAAAAGTTATTTACAAAACAGTGAACGATTGTGACGAACACTCGTTATTAAAGATAATTTTGATAACATAAAATATTAAGTTAGATGATTTTTTTTGGGGACATTGAGCAAAAATAGAATCATAACAAAAAACATCTGCAGCACAAACTTTATTTTTACCGTCTCTGTTCTCCGCTGAAGCTTCTTCTCCCGGCTCAACTTCTGACTCCTGAGGCTTCGGCTCTGAGGGTCAACACAAGTAGGAACCAATGAGCCGCAGACAGGAAGTACGACAG
Source organism: Myoxocephalus aenaeus (assembly GCA_038501785.1). NCBI lineage: Eukaryota > Metazoa > Chordata > Actinopteri > Perciformes > Cottidae > Myoxocephalus > Myoxocephalus aenaeus. The sequence goes on along the minus strand of JBAMJR010000147.1, from coordinate 447,939 downwards.
TATTAAGAGACGGACCGGCATCAATACGACGTTAATAAGTTGATCAGTTTTACCTGAGGCGTCGTCGCTGCTCGTTGGGATCTGAGGAGAGAAAACAGAAACTCTTTTGATCACAAGATCTGCATTTAAATAAACTTTATTAGTAAAACGTTTCATCATCATCAAATAAGACGGTGAGTGTTGACGTATTTACACGTAGACCACAGAAGAAGAAAGCGTCAACGTCATTAAGAGGTTTTATGCTACATCATGTGACTGAAGGGAGGTTTTTATATTTTACTTAAAAAAATAATTATTGTTAATATACAATAGTGTAGAAAAGTTACTAATCAGCTGTTCTATTGATCAATAAAAGCAGAATAATTATGTTTTATTTCCTGTCACATGACAGAAGGATCCTGATGACCTTCATGTAGAATGAGTTTGATTATTGATCAGTAAATATTGACTGAAGAGGTTTAAACTGAGATCAGATCAGCTGACGGTCCAACAGAGCTCTGAGAAGGTGAACGCCAGGCTGCTTTTATTGTGAAACTCTTGACTCTGAACAGGAAGTTGTTCCCGTTTGGCTCTGAGCTTCCTGCTGATCTCTCCTCCGTGACAGAGAAGCTCGTAAATGGACCTTGAGTTAAGATTAAAATAAACCGTTCCAAAAGGTCAGTTAGATAAAAAAAGATAAGAAAGTTCTTATCTTTCCAATTTAAAGAAGGAGAATGAATGAGAAATGTAGTCTTTAAAATAAAAAATGTAATAATAATAAAAAAGAGCAAAAAATCCCATCACGTCAATATGTATGTGTGTGTGTGTATATATATATATATATATATATATATATATATATATATATATATATATATATATATATATATATATAAATAAACACACAATATATATTTATATAGATATATATACAATATATATAAATGTGTATATATATACAGACACACTTTTTAAACTCTTTACCGTCTTCTTTACTTACTGAAGCAGAAGTCAGGCGTAACTTCACCGTTTGGTTGTCCAGAAGGATTTCATGGTTTTCTCTGGCGAGGACTCTCTGTTTCACTGGAATACATGAAGTACTTCATCAATGTACCAGCAAGTACCTGTTCTACCTGAACAGGTACTCTGTGTGCTCTACTTGTTCAGGTACTCTGTGTACTCTACCTGTTGAGGTACTCTGTGTACTACCTGAACAGGTACTCTGTGTACTCTACCTGAGCAGGTACTCTGTGTACTCTACCTGTTCAGGTACTCTGTGTACTCTACCTGTTCAGGTACTCTGTGTACTCTAACTGAGCAGGTACTCTGTGTACTACCTGTTGAGGTACTCTGTGTACTCTACCTGAGCAGGTACTCTGTGTACTACCTGTTGAGGTACTCTGTACTCTACCTGAGCAGGTACTCTGTGTACTACCTGTTGAGGTACTCTGTACTCTACCTGAGCAGGTACTCTGTGTACTACCTGTTGAGGTACTCTGTGTACTACCTGTTGAGGTACTCTGTACTCTACCTGAGCAGGTACTCTGTGTACTCGTGTCTCAGGAGTTGGTGAGATTAAGAGAGAGCATTGATCACGTGACTCAGTCTGTTGTTGTGTTTCATATGATCACTGTTGTGACTCAGCACCTGTAAACGAGGAGCATGCGCGGTAGCTGCACAGGTGAAGTGCATGCTGGGAAGTCAACTGGGATCAGTTTTAAAACCCTAAACTTTGAGGAAGTAAAAGAGTTGTTTCCTGTTGGTAATTAAACGTCAGAAGTGTGTTACCGTGACTCGGTGGTAATAAACTTTAGTCAACGAGCCGGACTCACCCTGCTCGCAGCGGAAGAACACGGCCGCCCTCGGGCCTCCGTCCTCGGCCTCCACTCGGCACTCTCCCCCGCCGGACTTCTTCTTGCTCTGGAAGTAGAGCTGCAGTTTGTTCCACACGGACCCGGTTCTGGCCTGCTCCGGGTCCCAGGGCCCCTCCACGGTCACCGGCAGCGGGCGCGCGTCGTCCGCCATGGTCCGTAACAACACACCGACTGAGCGACTGAGCGACTGACAGACAGACGACAGAAAGGCGGTTACTTTCACTTTCGTTTCCTCAGGAGAGGACGGAGAAGCGCAACTTAGTTCAGCAGCCTATATAAATACATATTATACACACACATAAAGAACTGGGCAGTTATGATCATTATTCATCTGATAACAATTAAAACATGTATTCCTATTCAATATCATGTTTTATATATATATATATATATATATATATATATATATATATATATAGCTAATTATTAACTTGTATAACACTTTGTATCCCGCTCTAATGTTGGTTTAATACGTTGAAGGAACAAAATCATACAATTTGATAGAAAAACACGTCTTTGAAACTTTTTCATCTTAACTTTATTTTTCATCTTAACTTTATTTAAGGACAGCCGGATGTGAACAAAGTACAGTTCAGTAATTAATATATTTAAAATAATTAACAAATGTTGAAATAAATACAGAAATATTTAAATGCTGAAATAAATAAATAAATGAAAGAATAAATGAATGCTGAAATAAATGTATAACTACAGAAATGAATAAATAATATAATATTTAAATGCTGAAATAAATGAAAGAATAAATGAATAACTAAATGTATAACTACAGAAATTAATAAATAGAATAAATTAATAAATAAGTGTTGATATTAATAAATAAAAGTTGATGAATTGATGTTCCCGTATGAATATTGCAGTTGATGACTAGCTTGTGTTGGATTGAAGAGGATCTTGTTCACAGGATCAACCAGAATGCAGGAAGCAGCTCATTGGACCGGCTCAGGGAGGATCGAGGCTCACGGGAGGAACCGAGGTCGCAGAACTAAAACATCACAACTAAAACATCACAACTAAAACATCACAACTAAAACATCACAGAACTAAAACATCACAACTAAAACATCACAGAACTAAAACATCACAGAACTAAAACATCACAACTAAAACATCACAGAACTAAAACATCACAACTAAAACATCACATCAGAACTAACACTGTTTCATTGCTATCACTAACACACATGTTCATAAAGACGCACACACATGTTCATAAAGATGGACACACATGTTCATAAAGATGGAGGCACATGTTCATAAAGATGGAGGCACATGTTCATAAAGATGCACACACATGTTCATAAAGATGGAGGCACATGTTCATAAAGATGCACACACATGTTCATAAAGATGGAGGCACATGTTCATAAAGATGCACACACATGTTCATAAAGATGGAGGCACATGTTCATAAAGATGGAGGCACATGTTCATAAAGATGGACACACATGTTCATAAAGATGGACACATGTTCATAAAGATGGAGGCACATGTTCATAAAGATGGAGGCACATGTTCATAAAGATGGAGGCACATGTTCATAAAGATGCACACACATGTTCATAAAGACGCACACACATGTTCATAAAGACGGACACACATGTTCATAAAGATGGACACATGTTCATAAAGATGGAGGCACATGTTCATAAAGATGGACACACATGTTCATAAAGATGGAGGCACATGTTCATAAAGATGCACACACATGTTCATAAAGATGGAGGCACATGTTCATAAAGATGCACACACATGTTCATAAAGATGGAGGCACATGTTCATAAAGATGGACACACATGTTCATAAAGATGGACACATGTTCATAAAGATGGAGGCACATGTTCATAAAGATGGAGGCACATGTTCATAAAGATGGAGGCACATGTTCATAAAGATGGACACACATGTTCATAAAGATGGAGGCACATGTTCATAAAGATGGAGGCACATGTTCATAAAGATGGAGGCACATGTTCATAAAGATGGACACACATGTTCATAAAGATGGAGGCACATGTTCATAAAGATGGAGGCACATGTTCATAAAGATGGACACACATGTTCATAAAGATGGACACACATGTTCATAAAGATGGACACACATGTTCATAAAGATGGACACATGTTCATAAAGATGGAGGCACATGTTCATAAAGATGGAGGCACATGTTCATAAAGATGGAGGCACATGTTCATAAAGATGGACACACATGTTCATAAAGATGGAGGCACATGTTCATAAAGATGGAGGCACATGTTCATAAAGATGGAGGCACATGTTCATAAAGATGGAGGCACATGTTCATAAAGATGGACACACATGTTCATAAAGATGGAGGCACATGTTCATAAAGATGGAGGCACATGTTCATAAAGACGGAGGCACATGTTCATAAAGACGGAGGCACATGTTTATAAAGATGGAGGCACATGTTCATAAAGATGGAGGCACATGTTTATAAAGATGGAGGCACATGTTCATAAAGATGGAGGCACATGTTTATAAAGATGGAGGCACATGTTCATAAAGATGGAGGCACATGTTCATAAAGATGGACGCACATGTTCATAAAGATGGAGGCACATGTTCATAAAGATGGACACACATGTTCATAAAGATGGAGGCACATGTTCATAAAGATGGAGGCACATGTTCATAAAGACGCACACACATGTTCATAAAGATGGAGGCACATGTTCATAAAGATGGAGGCACATGTTCATAAAGATGGACGCACATGTTCATAAAGATGGACACACATGTTCATAAAGATGGACACACATGTTCATAAAGATGGAGGCACATGTTCATAAAGATGGACACACATGTTTATAAAGATGGAGGCACATGTTCATAAAGATGGAGGCACATGTTCATAAAGATGGAGGCACATGTTCATAAAGATGGACACACATGTTTATAAAGATGGAGGCACATGTTTATAAAGATGGAGGCACATGTTCATAAAGATGGACACACATGTTTATAAAGATGGAGGCACATGTTCATAAAGATGGAGGCACATGTTCATAAAGATGGAGGCACATGTTCATAAAGATGGACACACATGTTCATAAAGATGGAGGCACATGTTCATAAAGATGGAGGCACATGTTCATAAAGATGGAGGCACATGTTCATAAAGATGGAGGCACATGTTTATAAAGATGGAGGCACATGTTCATAAAGATGGACACACATGTTCATAAAGATGGACACACATGTTTATAAAGATGGAGGCACATGTTCATAAAGATGGAGGCACATGTTCATAAAGATGGAGGCACATGTTCATAAAGATGGACACACATGTTCATAAAGATGGACACACATGTTCATAAAGATGGAGGCACACTTCCAGTCTGGTCCCTGGACCAGAGGCAACGGGACTTTGCAGCTTCAGGTTAGTTTCTTTTTGCTGATTATACGTGAGCCACGTAGAAAACATTAGTATTCATATTTGGTATTTTCACAGTGTGGTATTTTAACTGCAGTAAAGTATCTGAATACTTCTCTGATCTATAATCTATAATCTCTCATTTGTTTGTTCAATCAACAATCAATAAACCAAACAGGACGAAGAGGAAAACTTTGATTTTATTGTTAAATCCTTAAAAGTCATTTTACACATTTATGAAACTTGTGTTTTTAGAATATCAACTTGTTTCTGGTTTGTTGAACGTTAAAAACAAACAAACAAACAAACGTAATTCAACAAGAGGATTTTCTGTGAAGAACAATAAAGTTTTTACAAACTTCAGACTTCATCGGTGGATTTCTCTTCACCTGCAGAGGAAACAGAGCAGCGGTCAGGGGGAGGAGCTATGAGGGGAGGGGGAGGAGCTATCAACGATGAGGGGGAGGAGCCACATGTCTAGACTCTGACAGGAAGAGGCGCTGGTCCAAGGTTAGAGAGCTTAAATATTAAAGATATATATATTAATACATAATAATAATATTATTAAAGAGCAGTGCAATATATTAATACATGATCTTAATAATAATAATATTATTAAGGAGCAGTGCAATATATTAATACATGATAATAATAATAATAATAATAATAATAATAATAAAGAGCAGTACAATACATGATGATAATAATAATAATAATAAAAATAATAATAATAATAATAATAATAAATATATTAAAACATTTCGCTTAATGAAATGCAACAGAGAAGTTTTATGTTCTGATGAAAAGAAACAGACCTAAATCTGATCACCCAAGACCTGGTTTTAGGGTTCAGGGTAGAATACTACTACATGTACTGTGTGAATGAGAGCATAGCAGTATAAATACACAGTGTACGTACAGTCAGGTTTGGTTGGAGGTGGAGGTGGAAGGGTGGGGGTAGGTGGTGTGGCGCAGCTGTAGGACACCTCCAGGTACCTGGTCTGCTCCTTACAGGGGTATTCACCGAAGACCAGCTCAGTGACGGGGACCTCACAGGACCTCTTGTTCCCACATCTAGAGAACCGGGACCACGGGGTCAGAACCAGAGGGTCATGACGTCAGCATTTATTTGTATTTATACATAAACCAATCATAGACTTCTATACAACCAGAGGAGTCGCCCCCTGGTGGTCAGGAGAGAGTATGCAGCTTTAAGACTCTTTAAAGATCCGGAGGTTGCCTCCTTATGTGCAACCCTTAGAATTGCTCATGGACTCTAAGGCTTATGGGAAATGGTGTTCATTGAAGCCTGGTAATATATATATATATATATATATATATATATATATATATATATATATATATATAAACTTGGATTATTAGTTATTAGAGTTGTGAGAAATGTCGGTTGGAATTTTAATAAGGAACTGTTTTCTTCTAATTTATTAATTAATGAAATTGTTATTTTAGTTTGATATCCCTCTCATTCTTTACATATTCTTCTGTCCCTCATCTGAACATCGCTGCTGGTAACCGTCACCGCTGAAGGTAAACCCCATCGTTTCCGTCCGCTAACGACAACGTAATTGAACAATAAGGTAATAAATGCTAACAATGAGGAGACTTCTCTTACAGGTCCTCCACCACCATCTCGGCCCAGGGGAAGGAGCAGAAGGTGTCGGGCCCGTCGTCCGGGTAACGCTTCCCCTCGCCGCACCGCGTGCCCACGCCCACCTTGTACAGGATGTGCTCCAGCTTGATCTTGGCGTCCACGTCTGCCGGAGAGGAGAGAGGAAGCTTCCGGGTTCAAAGGTCAACGCGTCCACTGGGAGGGTCTTTATTTACGAGACAGGAAGTTTAACCTTCTAAGCACCAAGCCCCCCGCGCCTGTTTTTTAAAAACGTTTCCTTAATGATCTCCGCAACCAAAGGGTTGTTTAACTTCATTTACATACAATACTGTAACCCCTGTGAGAAGAGATCTATGATTAAAAACAAATTCTAAAAAGTAACCGTTAAGTTTACTTAATTACGTAAACGCCGTAACTTGCCGCGGCGATCGTAACGTTTCACTAAAAGTGCGGAGGCTGCTGAACATTTCAATACCCAGCATGCCCAAATCGGCCAATGTTTTGCCATAAAATAAGTAATATTTCCATTTTTGAACCGAACGACACAGTTTTTTCTTCTTCCTAACATGCCAATGCTTTGGTTTATTGTGTTGCAGATTCAGATTCTTTAGGTCCTAATCTTTCCAAAAAGGTGTCGTATTAGTATGTGGGCTGTTGTTGAGGCCCTGAGCCAAACAGTTTGAAAAACTCTGGACCGCTCGAGGAGGCATTTTGGGGGAATCTTGCTCATATCATGCTGGATGTTCATAGTTATGATCAATATGTTATAAAAGTGATTTCTTTGGAAAATATACATTTCTTTTGCAATTAAAAAAAATAAAATCATATAAAATAACACAAGTATGTGTTCTGTCGAGCTGTATTGGTTTTAATAAGCTTCCGTGCAGCAGCTGGTTTAGCTTAGCTTAGCACAGAGACTCGAAACAGAGGGAAACAGCTAGCCTGGCTCCGTCCAGTCAGAACTAAATGCAGCGGCCAGCTCCTCTGAAGGTCACGAACTGACCTTGAAAACTTTGGCTGTAAACAAACTGAGGAATTTGTCCCAAAAAGGAGAACTTTTGCTTTAAGTCGTGTTCTTCAAAGTGAAGACGAGTGTTTTCTCACCACAGGACATCACAGCGGTCTCATTGAAGCAGGAGTAGATGACCTCTCCCTCTGTCAAAACACACAGGTCATCATCATCATCATCATCATCATCATCATCATGCTGTAAACACGCTGATAAAGATTCAGTTAAGTAAATATAAACGTACCAGCAGCAGTGAAGCAGGAAGCGGCAGCCAGCACTGAAAGCACAACACAAGTCATGTGACTTCAGGTCAACGGCTTCATGAATAACAGAGTTATTACAGTTATTACAGTAAAGGAGGAGTTTGAGGTCTTTTACATGTATTTAAAAGCTGTTGTGAAGATCTGAATATTCAGAATGAATGTCAACAAACATGCAGAAAGAACAGAAAATAAATGTCAAATATTACAGTAAAAGAATCTCAACGTCCTCTGACTTAGAAGAAGACTTTTATTGGCCAACACGTTGCATAAGGTGCATAGCAATAAACATAAATAAAACAATAAAATAATACAAGTATAATCAAACCAATAAACATAGTGCAATAATAGATTTAGTAAAACTAATTTAGAGCCATTTCTTTTTTCGTCGTGACAACATTTCCTATAAAAACATGAAACATCAAATATCATCGCCTCAGCTCTTAAACTCTGAAACACAGCGTTGAAACACCTCCGTCTGCAGCTTTGAGCCTGAGAGATATCTCTCTCTCTCCTCTCTCTCTCTCTCCTCTCTCTCTCTCTCTCTCTCTCTCTCTCTCTCTCTCTCCATCCATCTCTCCATACTCACGGCTGAAGGCGACCAGCCTCAGTGGGACCATGTTGCCGTCTTCCTTTGCAGACGGTGTGACAGTGAAGGCAGCATCTGGACGTCGAGGTATTTATGTGTCCGTCCTGACGGCAGACATGCAGACGCCTGTCTCACCCCTCCCCGTCTCACCCCTCCCCGTCTCACCCCCCCTCGCTGCAGGCATGCGGGCCTCCTGACCCAGATGTGCAGCGCATGGGACGCCCCGCGGAGCTGCAGGAGAGAGATCCATAAACTCCACAGGGTGCAGGACTGTGAAGCTTCAGATCTCTGCAGCGCTTCAAGGAAACATCTGGGTCTGTTATCCGGGACGGGACGTCCCGAATGCCCCAACACGGCATGTTTATGAAGAAGCCACAAGGTGTGTGTGTGTGTGTGTGTGTGTGTGTGTGTGTGTGTGTGTGTGTAACAGACCCTGATCTCTGACCCTGAAGTCACAGCGTGACTCTCATTGATCTGAACATCTATGAGTCTGTGATTTAAAAAAACATGTTTTTTCTTTAAGGTGGAAAACTCACGAGCCAATCAGAGGCTTTGTGGGCGGGACTCAAAAGAGGAAACGTCCTCTTAGAAATGGTGGCCGAGATGTAAAAACGTCTGTGACATTAATCTGCTGATTGTTTATTCATTTATTATTATTATTGTCTGGTTCATGATTAAAGCTCATCTTGAGAAGGCAGGTAGGTAAATGTTAATAGCCCGTACTTGAATAGCGCTTTTCTAGTCTTCCGAACACGACATCATTCACACACTGATGAGAGGAGCTGCCATGAAGGAGCCGCATCAGATTATCTAACATTCACACACCGTAGAACAGCTACGGGAGACATGCGGAGCCGGGGATCGAACCGCCGATCCTCTGATTGAAGGACGACCCTGCTCACCACTGAGCCACAGTCGCCCTCAGGTAGGTAGGTAGACAGGTACGTAGACAGTAGGTAAACAGGTAGGTAGTTAGGTAGACCGACAGGTAGGTAGGTAGACAGACAAGTAGGTAGACAGACAGGTAGATAAACAGACAGGTAGGTAAACAGACAGGTAGGTAAACAGGTAGGTGTACAGACAGGTAGGTAAATATGTAGGTAGGTAGACAGGTAGGTAGACACAGATACTAGATTATATTCTTTTTTTTTCAGAGCGTTTGAGTTATTGATCTTGAAGATGAATGATAATCAATAGTTTGATTAATTCTGTAAAAGCATCGGAGACATGAACACCTAATGTACAAATAAACAAACCAAACAAATAAACAACAACAATCCCCACGGGGCTCAAGCAGCTAAAAGTGAGTATTGCATTAATACACATTTTAAACGGATAAAAACATGTTCTCTCCACTTTTACTAAAAACCTTTGAACTCAGAACCGTCCGGGGATTCGAGCTCAAACACGCAGTGAACATCTTCCTGTTATCTTCTTGTGGAAGAAGAGAAAACCAAAACCAAATGTTTCCTGTAATTACTGCTCAAGAACCAACGACGTCCCAGCATGCACCAGCAGCTGCTGCCAGGTGTCGGCCTCCGGCTCATAAATACCAGAGTCCTGGACCACATGTCCTATGGACCACATGTCTTATGGACCACATGTCCTATGGACCACATGTCCTATGGACCACATGTCTTATGGACCACATGTCTTATGGACCACATGTCTTATGGACCACATGTCTTATGGACCACATGTCTTATGGACCACATGTCTTATGGACCACATGTCCTATGGACCACATGTCTTATGGACCACATGTCTTATGGACCACATGTCCTATGGACCACATGTCCTATGGACCACATGTCTTATGGACCACATGTCTTATGGACCACATGTCTTATGGACCACATGTCTTATGGACCACATGTCCTATGGACCACATGTCCTATGGACCACATGTCTTATGGACCACATGTCTTATGGACCACATGTCTTATGGACCACATGTCTTATGGACCACATGTCCTATGGACCACATGTCTTATGGACCACATGTCCTATGGACCACATGTCTTATGGACCACATGTCTTATGGACCACAAGTCTTATGGACCACATGTCTTATGGACCACATGTCTTATGGACCACAAGTCCTCTGCTCCTGGACCACATGTCTTATGGACCACATGTCCTATGGACCACATGTCCTATGGACCACATGTCCTATGGACCACATGTCTTATGGACCACATGTCTTATGGACCACATGTCTTATGGACCACATGTCCTATGGACCACATGTCTTATGGACCACATGTCCTATGGACCACATGTCTTATGGACCACATGTCTTATGGACCACAAGTCTTATGGACCACATGTCTTATGGACCACATGTCTTATGGACCACAAGTCCTCTGCTCCTGGACCACATGTCTTATGGACCACATGTCTTATGGACCACATGTCTTATGGACCACATGTCTTATGGACCACAAGTCCTCTGCTCCTGGACCACATGTCTTATGGACCACATGTCCTATGGACCACATGTCTTATGGACCACATGTCTTATGGACCACAAGTCCTCTGCTCCTGGACCACATGTCTTATGGACCACATGTCCTATGGACCACAAGTCCTCTGCTCCTGGACCACATGTCCTATGGACCACATGTCTTATGGACCACAAGTCCTCTGCTCCTGGACCACATGTCCTATGGACCACATGTCTTATGGACCACAAGTCCTCTGCTCCTGGACCACATGTCCTATGGACCACATGTCTTATGGACCACAAGTCCTCTGCTCCTGGACCACATGTCTTATGGACCACATGTCCTATGGACCACATGTCTTATGGACCACAAGTCCTCTGCTCCTGGACCACATGTCTTATGGACCACATGTCCTCTGCTCCTGGACCACATGTCTTATGGACCACATGTCTTATGGACCGCATGTCCTCTGCTCCTGGACCACATGTCTTATGGACCACATGTCTTATGGACCACATGTCCTATGGACCACATGTCTTATGGACCACATGTCCTCTGCTCCTGGACCACATGTCTTATGGACCACATGTCTTATGGACCGCATGTCCTCTGCTCCTGGACCACATGTCTTATGGACCACATGTCTTATGGACCACATGTCCTATGGACCACATGTCTTATGGACCGCATGTCCTCTGCTCCTGGACCACATGTCTTATGGACCACATGTCTTATGGACCACATGTCCTATGGACCACATGTCTTATGGACCGCATGTCCTCTGCTCCTGGACCACATGTCTTATGGACCACATGTCTTATGGACCACATGTCCTATGGACCACAAGTCCTCTGCTCCTGGACCACATGTCCTATGGACCACATGTCTTATGGACCACATGTCTTATGGACCACAAGTCCTCTGCTCCTGGACCACATGTCTTATGGACCACAAGTCCTCTGCTCCTGGACCACATGTCTTATGGACCACATGTCCTATGGACCACAAGTCCTCTGCTCCTGGACCACATGTCCTATGGACCACATGTCTTATGGACCACATGTCCTATGGACCACATGTCTTATGGACCACATGTCCTATGGACCACATGTCCTCTGCTCCTGGACCACATGTCCTATGGACCACATGTCCTCTGCTCCTGGACCACATGTCCTATGGACCACATGTCTTATGGACCGCATGTCTTATGGACCGCATGTCCTCTGCTCCTGGACCACATGTCTTATGGACCACATGTCCTCTGCTCCTGGACCACATGTCCTATGGACCACATGTCTTATGGACCACATGTCTTATGGACCACATGTCTTATGGACCACAAGTCCTCTGCTCCTGGACCACATGTCTTATGGACCACATGTCCTCTGCTCCTGGACCACATGTCTTATGGACCACATGTCTTATGGACCGCATGTCCTCTGCTCCTGGACCACATGTCTTATGGACCACATGTCCTCTGCTCCTGGACCACATGTCCTATGGACCACATGTCTTATGGACCACATGTCTTATGGACCACAAGTCCTCTGCTCCTGGACCACATGTCTTATGGACCACAAGTCCTCTGCTCCTGGACCACATGTCTTATGGACCACATGTCTTATGGACCACATGTCTTATGGACCGCATGTCCTCTGCTCCTGGACCACATGTCTTATGGACCACATGTTTAAATAAACATACATTAATTAATATAATCTGTAGTAGTAGAAATGCAAAGAGCAGAAATGTAACAGAATGAACACGAATATAGATGGAAATATAATGTAGAACTATTACTCAAGTGTGTTAATATAAAACATATATACATCTACATATATATGTACAAATGTGTGTCTAAATGTATGTATATATATATATACACACACACACACACACACACACACACACACAGTGTATATATATACAGCAGTTCCGCCTCCGGCCGGCAGAGGGCGCTGAGCAGCGCAGGCTGTGTTGTGGTCACGTGTCTTCCTCCAGCTGCAGCTTCTTGTGAGCGGTGAGTTGAGCTCCAGCAAAGTGTTTACATGACGTTAACGTCTTAAATGTAATAAATGTTCATCTCTCAAACAGCAGCGACATAAAACACGACGGGCGTCTCTTCGTGTCTTTTCCGCGGTGCGAGATTTACGTCACGAATCAGCGAATTTAAAGTTAGTCTGCGGTTTAAGCCCAGAGCAGTGTGTTAAGGCTAATTCATGCTTCTCCGTCAGGTCGACGTAGACGTCGTCGTAGACGTCGTCCGCTCAGAACGTAATTTCCGGCGGTTGCTCTTTCCGGTTTGTCTTCTTACACCGCCATTTTTAAAGTTCTTGTAGACCGGTAGTAACAATGGACCAAACAGAAGAACGAATCATCGAGGAGGTCAGGAGATACGACCACCTTTATAACTTTTCTTCCAGGGACTACAAAGACATTAAACTCATGGCGAGAAATCGCGCAAAACACCCCCCCCTGGCGGCATGGCGGTTCATTGCAGAGCAACGCGGACCCTCGACGCACAACTTCGAATGCTCAACGACGGCGTCACGTCGACGGCGTAGGACGGAGAAGCATGAATTAGTTAAAATATATTCAGACATGATGTGACTGCAGAGGACGGGTTGATGTTCCGCTTCCACACGGAGGACCGACTGTTCTGTCCTCCTGGCGGTTCTAGTTCCTTCATGTTCTGTCCTCCTGACGGTTCTAGTTCCTTCATGTTCTGTCCTCCTGGCGGTTCTGGTTCCTTCATGTTCTGTCCTCCTGGCGGTTCTAGTTCCTTCATGTTCTGTCCTCCTGACGGTTCTGGTTCCTTCATGTTCTGTCCTCCTGGCGGTTCTAGTTCCTTCATGTTCTGTCCTCCTGGCGGTTCTAGTTCCTTCATGTTCTGTCCTCCTGGCGGTTCTGGTTCCTTCATGTTCTGTCCTCCTGGCGGTTCTAGTTCCTTCATGTTCTGTCCTCCTGGCGGTTCTAGTTCCTTCATGTTCTGTCCTCCTGGCGGTTCTGGTTCCTTCATGTTCTGTCCTCCTGGCGGTTCTGGTTCCTTCATGTTCTGTCCTCCTGGCGGTTCTAGTTCCTTCATGTTCTGTCCTCCTGACGGTTCTAGTTCCTTCATGTTCTGTCCTCCTGGCGGTTCTAGTTCCTTCATGTTCTGTCCTCCTGGCGGTTCTAGTTCCTTCATGTTCTGTCCTCCTGGCGGTTCTAGTTCCTTCATGTTCTGTCCTCCTGGCGGTTCTAGTTCCTTCATGTTCTGTCCTCCTGGCGGTTCTAGTTCCTTCATGTTCTGTTCTCCTGGCGGTTCTAGTTCCTTCATGTTCTGTCCTCCTGACGGAAACTACGAGCACTTCCGCCTTTAAATCAGCTGATACGCCAACGGAGTTCTGCACCAACGAACACAGCTAGAACCCAGCTAGAACCCAGCTAGAACCCAGTTAGAACCCAGCTAGAAACCAGTTAGAACCCAGCTAGAACCCAGTTAGAACCCAGCTAGAACCCAGCTAGAAACCCGTTAGAACCCAGCTAGAACACAGTTAGAAACAGTTAGAACCCAGTTATAAATCAGCTATAACCCAGTTATAAACCAGCTAGAACCCAGTTAGAACCGAGCTGGAAACCAGTTAGAACCCAGCTAGAACCCAGCTAGAACCCAGCTAGAAACCCGTTAGAACCCAGTTAGAAACCAGCTAGAACCCAGCTAGAAACCCGTTAGAACCCAGCTAGAACCCAGTTATAAACCGGCTAGAACCCAGTTATAAATCAGCTAGAACTCAGTTAGAACCCAGCTAGAAACCAGCTAGAACCCAGTTAGAAATCAGCTAGAAACCAGCTAGAACACAGTTAGAACACAGTTAGAAACAGTTAGAACCCAGTTATAAATCAGCTAGAACACAGTTAGAAACCAGCTAGAACCCAGTTAGAAACCAGCTAGAAACCAGCTAGAACCCAGCTAGAACCCATTTAGAAATCAGCTAGAACCCAGTTAGAACCCAGCTAGAACCCAGTTAGAAACCAGCTAGGACCCAGTTAGAAACCAGCTAGGACCCAGTTAGAAACCAGCTAGGACCCAGTTAGAAACCAGCTAGGACCCAGTTAGAAACCAGCTAGAACCCAGTTAGAAACCAGCTAGAAACCAGCTAGAAACCAGCTAGAAACCAGCTAGAACCCAGCTAGAAACCAGCTAGGACCCAGCTAGAACCCAGTTAGAACCCAGTTAGAAACCAGCTAGGACCCAGTTAGAAACCAGCTAGAAACCAGCTAGAACCCAGCTAGAAACCAGCTAGAAACCAGCTAGAACACAGCTAGAAACCAGCTAGAACCCAGTTATAAATCAGTTAGAACCCAGTTAGAAACCAGTTCACGGTTAATAAAGTCTGGATTTACTAAACTCTAATCCTCAGCGCTGCTCACACTAACATGACTTCATGTCTTTATGATGTATAATGATGTCTTTATGTGTATAATGATGTATAATGATGTCTTTATGTGTATAATGATGTATAATGATGTATTTATGTGTATAATGATGTCTTTATGTGTATAATGATGTATAATGATGTATTTATGTGTATAATGATGTCTTTATGTGTATAATGATGTATAATGATGTATTTATGATGTATAATGATGTCTTTATGTGTATAATGATGTCTTTAGTAATGGCTGCAGTATCTCCATCAGTGCAGGTCTCAGAGGTCAAAGGTCAACATGGTCAAACAGCAGCGGAGAGCCGACAGGTAAGGGCTGGTTACCACGGTTACCGGTTATCGATCTGGACGACGTTAACGATCACATGATCGGCTGTTCTCCCCTCAGGTGTTTCGTACCCGCGGCACGGAGCGGCGGGACGCGGGTTCGAGTCCCGGTCGACCCAGAACACAGGAGGCAGCAGCTCGACGGTTCCACCACCACAGAAGAAGAAGAAGGAGGAGAGCCGGGACCAGATGGAGGGCCAGGAGAGACAAAGAGGCCGAGACTGGACGGGTCGGTCTGATGTCGCTGTTCATATTCATGAGAGATATATATATATATATATATATATATATATATATATATATATATATATATATATATATATTATATTATATTATGATGTTGTTCTGTTTCCTCAGAACTGAAGAGGCTGCAGCTCTGACCAATAGAGAGAGAGCCCTGAGGTCATGTGGCCAACCAGCAGGTGTGTGGGGGAGTTTTATTTATTTATTTATATATATATATATATATATTTTTTTTTTTTTTTATTGTGTGTGTGTGTGTGTGTCTCAGATGCTCTCGGGTCCAGACTGCATCCCAACCAGCAGGCAGCAGAACCCAGTGATGACATCAGAGCAGCTGAGGTGATGACATCACTGTGACATCATCATTTGTGGTCATGACTTCACTCATGGATTCAGTGTTGTCATACTGTGTGTGTGTGTGTGTGTGTGTGTGTGCGCAGACTGTGAGGTCACTGAAGGTCACCATCCAGCAGAGCAGTGGGAGCAGAGAGTTCAGACAGACAGGTGGACTCCACTGTCACGTCTGTCAGCTCACCTGTCTGTCTCTGCAGGTGAGACTCACCTCAGTACTGCAGTAGTACTGTAGTAGTACACTACTGTAGTACTACACTACTCCATTACCTCTGTGTCTGTCTGTGTGTGTGTGTGTGTGTGTGTGTGTCTTCCAGGTGTTTCAGGAACACATGACCGGATCAGAACACCTGAGGAAACTGAAGGAGATGACTCACTCCATCTGCCTCAACACACACACACTGCAGGACAGGTACACACACACACACACACTGCAGGACAGGTACACACACACACACACTGCAGGACAGGTACACACACACACACACACACACACACACACACACTGCAGGACAGGTACACACACACACACACACACACACACACACACACTGCAGGACAGGTACACACAAACACACACACACACACACACACACACTGCAGGACAGGTACACACACACACACACACTGCAGGACAGGCACACACACACACACACACACACAAACAACTGCAGGACAGGCACACACACACACACACACACACAAACAACTGCAGGACAGGTACACACACACACACACACACACACACTGCAGGACAGACACACACACACACACACTGCAGGACAGGTACACACACACACACACACACTGCAGGACAGGTACACACACACACACACACACACACTGCAGGACAGACACACACACACACACACACACACACTGCAGGACAGACACACACACACACACACACACTGCAGGACAGGTACACACACACACACACACACACACACACACTGCAGGACAGACACACACACACACACACACACACACACACACACACTGCAGGACAGGTACACACACACAAACAACTGCAGGACAGACACACACACACACACACACACTGCAGGACAGGTACACACACACACACACACACACACTGCAGGACAGGTACACACACACACACACACACACTGCAGGACAGACACACACACACACACACACACACACACACACACACACACACACACACACACTGCAGGACAGGTACACACACACAAACAACTGCAGGACAGGTACACACACACACACACACACTGTGCACTCGTCCTGATTGGTCCTCCTTCGTCCACCAGGGGGCGTCGGCCTGACGGCTGGTGTGACACCTGTCAGACTCACTTCAGCGATGACATCATCGTCCATCGACGGACTAAACGGCACAAGGTGGGAAACGACTGATGACATCACAGACACCGCTGGTTTTGATTGGTCAGAGGCTCCTTTAACGCTCCCTGTAAAGGCCTTTATTGTGAAGGGGTGACAGGAAGTGTGCTGTGTGTCTCCAGGTGTGTAAGCAGCTGTGTCGTCCCTTCTGTCCGGTTTGCAAGCGTCACTTCAGGACGCCCCGGAAGTTTGTGGAGCACATGAAGTCTGCAGAGCACAAGGAGCAGGTACTAGTACTACTAATACTACCACAGGGTACTGCAGTACGAGTACTAGTACACATGAAGTCTGCAGAGCACAAGGAGCAGGTACTAGTACTACTAATACTACCACAGGGTACTGCAGTACGAGTACTAGTACACATGAAGTCTGCAGAGCACAAGGAGCAGGTACTAGTACTACTAATACTACCACAGGGTACTGCAGTACGAGTACTAGTACACATGAAGTCTGCAGAGCACAAGGAGCAGGTACTAGTACTACTAATACTACTACCACAGGGTACTGCAGTACGAGTATACATGAAGTCTGCAGAGCACAAGGAGCAGTGTATATTAGTACTAGGTGTGTGTATAGAAGTACTAGGTGTGTATATTAGTACTAGGTTGCTGATAAACTGAGGTGAGCTTGATTCTCGGCCCGGCTCCTCTCAGGTGAACCTGGAGGCTCAGGAGGAGCTGATCACTGTGGACGCTGTAGGCTGCTTCAAGGAGGAGGAGGAGGAAGAAGATAAGGAGTTGGAGGAAGAGGAGGAAGCTGAAGGAGAGGAGGAAGAGGAGGAGGAGGAGGATAAGGAGTTGGAGGAAGAGGAGGAAGCTGAAGAAGAGGAGGAAGGAGGACAAGAAGCAGCAGAGGACCGACCAGCTGCTGAGGTGAGCGGAGAGAATCATCACAGCTTTAAATAAATAAGATCTCCTGATGAGTGTGTGTGTGTGTGTGTGTGTGTGTGTGTGTGTGTGTGTGTGTGTGTGTGTGTGTGTGTGTGTGTTTTGCAGGCATCTGACACACAGGAAACAGAGTCAGAGGAATACGACCCTGACACCACATATGGTATGTTCCTGTATGTATGATACACGACTTGTTTACATGTTTATATACAGACGTATATCCTGTATCTCCACAGGAAGTAGTTTCGTGCTTCCTGTTTCTGGTTTCCTGTGTCAACTTTGTGACAAGTTCTTCTACAAAGAGACGACGGCTCGACACACACACTGCAGGACACACACACACTACCTCAACCTGCAGGTAACACACACACACACACACACACACACACACACACTACCTCAACCTGCAGGTAACACACACACACACACACACACACACACACACACACTACCTCAACCTGCAGGTAACACACACACACACACACAACCTCAACCTGCAGGACACACACACACACACACACACACACTCTCTCTCTCTGTGTTTCAGGGCCACAGAGCTCGGAGGAGGCGTGAGGACAGATCTGCTCTCTCCTGACCGGCTCTCACCGTATCCCACAATGCATCAGGGCTGACGACACCAGCTGCCTCCTCTTCGCTGACGCCTGCTGGCCGCTGGAGGAACTGCAGCGTCACCTTTATTACAAACTGAAGAAAGGTCCTATCTTTATTTCATGTTATGAATCAAATCACTAGAACACATTTGATGTTGATGAACATGAGTTTGCATCGGCAGCATTGATCCATCTTGATATAGTTATTGATCATTCATGTGTTCATATGCTGAGGCTCAGGGATCAATCAAGTTTATTCACACGTCCTTGTTTGGTAATAACTTTGTTCATGACTTCAAGACAACGGAGACACAAGTTCATCATCTTCATGTTTTCTATCATAAATCCTAAAATACAATAAAAACCTGATTATCAGCTGCTTGTGGTTTCATCCATGAATCGTCTTTTCTGTTAAAGTAGAGTTGAGATCCCAGAGTGAAGAGCGTTTATAACTAAGAGTGGATTCTGTGTGTGTGTGTGTGTGTGTGTGTTTTAAGCAGACATTTGGTATGAATACACGCCGACATTAGCAGGACAAGGCCTGTGTGTGTGTTACCTGCAGGTTGAGGTAGTGTGTGTGTGTGTGTGTGTCTCTGATGTTCCCACCAGTTTGCAACATTGTTGATAAATTAAACGACGGACACTGGTCTGCTCTCACTTTCCCGCTCTTTCTGCTGCCTTGTTGAAACCGTCTTTATAGTTTACTCTTCATCTCTCAGACTCGTCCCAGCTGCACTTTGGGTCTCAGTAAATATAAAACTTTCCCTGATCCTCACGTTCAGAGTCTGACACTGACTTTGAAGAAGAGGAAGAGAATCAGCTAGTTCCAAGACAAAGACCAGAACCAGAGTTTGTAGAATCCAACAGTTTGAGTGGAGTTCTGTTCAGGCCACCTGATGCTAGT
Source organism: Myoxocephalus aenaeus (assembly GCA_038501785.1). Lineage (NCBI taxonomy): Eukaryota > Metazoa > Chordata > Actinopteri > Perciformes > Cottidae > Myoxocephalus > Myoxocephalus aenaeus. Next base: position 427,605 of record JBAMJR010000147.1, on the reverse strand, counting down.
CTGTTGTAGCTTCACGGGTTGTCTGGGCAGGCTAGGTGGGGCAGGCTAGGTGGGGCAGGCTAGGTGGGGCAGGCTAGGTGGGGCAGGGCAACAGGGCTGAGCACAGGCTCAATCAGACGGTATAAATAAAAGGGAAGGTTTGTTTTCCGTCCCACCAGCAAGGTCATTTACATAAATCAAAACGTCCCGGAGGAGAAAGTAGTTATTTAAACAGACCTCAACACTAGTGATGTGTCGAGCTCAGAGCGAAACCCCGCGTATCGCTTTAAGAAAGTCACGTGACCGATACAGAATCAGATCTTTTGAAGCGCAATTCTTCCCTTCAAGCCATGGAGCCCGAAAGAGAAGGAAAGGTTTCGTCGTGTGGGACCATTTTGATCTTATATCGGCAAATAAGGTATTTGTTTTTATTTCCTTGTCGTTTCATCCTGTTCCTCTCAGTTTCCGCTTCATCCATCAGAATTCAAATCCGTTTCAAAGTGACTCTTAGTTTAAATGATTCATTTTATTTTCTGCAGGTTAAATGTCGCATTTGTTCGACAGAACTGTCCTACATTAATAAAAGCACCTCGTCAATGCTGAGGCATTACAGAGCGAGGCCACAAACACACCAAGAATAAACACAGGTATACAGACAGTTTACTACTTCCTCATGGTTTTTTATTACTTCATTTTTACCATCAAGCTTCCAGGAAGCATGCGTCGGACCAGGCAATGTGTGTGCACACCAGCCTCACCTGTGCCATGTGAGCGGGTGTTCTCTAAAGCTGGAGAACTTGTGTCAAAGAAACGTAAATCGCCTGAATGCCAAGACATTGGAACAACTTTTTTTTAATAAAAATGTATTAAAAAAGAATCCCCTCCCTGCCTCAAAGACAAGCACATAAGCATCCTCACATTCACATGTAAATATATCAAATATATTTTAAACTTAAATTAAGATATAAAATACAATATCTTAAATGATATTATTGTATATACTAGGTCATTAAATCAGTATGTCAGTTGAGCCTGTCAACTAGGTTGCCTGTAATGATTTTTAAGATCCAGCAGGTGTCAGTATTGAGCAACACAGTACCGACACAGTATCAATACAGTTTGGTTAATGAGGCCTCATCTGCCCATCACTACTCAACACTGCACAGTCCAGGTTACAGGTCCTCCTCTTCCTCCTCTTCCTCCTCTTCGTCCTCCTCTTCGTCCTCCTCTTCCCAGTAGGTGTTGGTTCACCTTCTGCTTGTCCAGCTCCTTCCTCCATGTTCTCCGCTCTGCCCTTTATGAAGCTTCCCAGCCTCAATTAGGGCCTTAAGCACCTGCAGCTGGGTGAGTGATGAGGCGTCCGGGAGATGTAGTTTCAAGCCCGGCGGCCATTTTGTGGTGTGGGCGTTGCTCCTGAGTGGGGGGCCGTTTCTCAATCAGCGTTCTTCTCTGTACTCGTGTTCTCTGGACTCGTGAAACGTCATCAGTCGCGGCCCAAGTTCTGTTCCAATTCAAAAGTCCGCTTCTCGCCAAGCACGGTGAAAATGCCCGGATGTGACTTGATCCTCCCATTTTACCCAGGATGCATCAGAGCAGACTTGAGCGTACTTGAGAGAGCCAATATCCCAGAATGCATTTCGGACCAGCAAACGGGGAACAATGGCGGATGAGAAAACTCACAACTGAAAGTTGACATTCTATAAATACTACCGTTGTTGAGTCACAAAATATAATTTTAGGACGTTTTCAGGCGAGAAGTTATTTGTTTAAGCATCAAATCTGTGGTCGGCTTGTCCAGACTCATCTTATTTAAAAAGATACGCCGACGGGTTGAGGTCCTGCTGAGGGACCGTGAGCTCCGTCATCACCGGGCCGTCAGCGCTGTGCTGCCCGCCGACAGCAGCTTGATCTCGGCTGGACTTTTTGAAATGATCCGCTGGCTCCGATGTCTCCGTATCGATTAAACATGAGATATAAATCGACTTTGAGGATCTAACAAGCAATCTGTATTATTTATTCAGTCACATTACATCAGTTTGACTGAGGGAAAGGTTACGATTTATAACTTAAGATTTTAATTTAACTTTTACTTTGAACTACAGTCTTATTACTTTTGACCGAATTGTTTGCAATTATATGTGTATCTATATAAATATATAAGTATATATATATATAAAATGTATAAACATATTATATATACAATTATGTGTATCTATATAAGTATATAAAATACATATTTATAAACACAATATATATATATATTAGTGCTGTCATATTAGCGCGTTATTAACGGCGTTAACGCAAACCAATTTTAACGTCGTCAATTTTATTAACGGCGTTAAAGCATTTTAATTTTTAAATTTATTTTTTTCCGCGAGCACCACGCCGGATGTAGCTCAACCGGAAGCAAAACAATAGGCACGCCGTTTGGGCTTGGAAGCTAGGCTAACGTTACGGTTTGAAATGAATGAACGGTGAGCGCGATACGGCAAAATGAATGATATTCAGTGAACTGAACAGGTGCGCGTGCCAGAAGGGAGCGCGAGTGAACACATTGAACACAGCAGGAGAGAACGCAACGTTAGCCAGCTAGCTAAAGCTCCGGTGGAACATTATTAGCTTAAGCCGTGTGTCCGGTGTGAACACGGCATAACGCTACCGTTTTTGAGGAGGTAGATTTTGAGGAGAGGGGACTGACAAGGCAGAAGGTAAAGTGGTCCACCGTTCTATCAATAAGCAGACCTGCCAACCTGTACGCAATTTGCGTAGCGGATACGCATTTTGACGTCAAAGTACGCTGGTAAAAATTAATCTAAAATTAATTTTAGACTAATTGACCAGCACACATTATATGCAATGCAATATAATGCATGACGAGTATTTAATGACTTATCAATATATAGGTTATATATCAAGGTTGGCAGGTCTGAATAAGGCTAAACTAGAAGTTAACACCAATACAAACATTATTTGTGCAGAATAAGTGTGTTAGGGGAGAAGGATGCAGCCATTGTTAAACAGCTGGATTGAAATGCAGCTGGAACTGGTCGTGGCTAAAACTGGAAGGCAAGGTCTCAATAAAAGGGCAAGAGGTGTCCTTTCATCTAGGAGATGTATTCTCCAAAATCAACAGGCAGGGATTCACCAGATGCATTCTCTGCATCAAAGATATAAATGATGCTAACAAAGGCAGCCATGCTCTCCCTTACCACATTGTGCCTCATATACTGTAAATGTTAGACCAGTGACAGGCTGGCATGAAATGGCTTGCATAATACTTAGTAAGGAGGCCATAATCATGTTTGACTCATGGCTGAAGTTAAGTTTCTCCAGCTCTCCCCAGGTTGGCATAAAAAGCATCTCAAAATGCATCAGATTGATGCTTTAAAATATGGAATATTTAAATGTTTCTTATGGGGGAGCGTGCCCCCGGACCCCCTAGAGGGGTAATAACCTTTTTCAGCCCTGACCCGTTTTCATGCCTGGTGCACTCTATAATTTTATTTTGTAAACCCTTGTTTACCTGAAATGTGCAGTGATTTTATTTTGTACCGCCCTGTTTGGCAGTTGTTTTTAAATAAAATAAAGCAAGCCAATCCACTTTTTCATGTTGATAAGAGCATTAAAATGCAAAAAAAAAAAATTGCGATTAATTGCGATTAATCGCGAGTTAACTATGACATAAATGCGATTAATCGCGATTAAATATTTTAATCGCTTGACAGCACTAATATATATATATATATACAAGGATATGTGTATCTGTCTGTATATATATAATATATATTTATAAACACAATAATATATATGTACATACAATGATATGTGTATCTGTGTATATATATATATATATGTATATAATATATACATATATATATATATATATATATATATATATATATATATATTTATCCACACAATAAATATATATATATATATATGTATATATATATATACATATATATATATATATATATATGTATATATATATATATATATATATTTATCCACACAATAAATATATATATATACACAATGATATGTGTATGTCTGTGAAACCAGTGTAAAAAAAGCAGGGTTGTCATATTTTGTTTGACTGTAAAAATACTTTACAGTGAAGAATCAGAGTAACTCATGACAAACAGCTGAGGTGGTGACGTCATCAAGTCAGCTGCTGTTCCAATTGCAGAAAGACCGTCCTGTGTCCTTGAGAGTCTGGACTCCCAAGTCCAAACTCCAAAAGTTCACAAGTCTGGACTTAGCGTACTTGGTATTGAGAAACGGCCGGGATGTATCGCCCCTCCACCACCTGTCCCCTTGTGATGACACACTGTTCTTTTTTTAATATATATATATATATATATATATATATATATATATATAGTTTATAGTTTATAGTTTGAAGTTAAAAAGTTTGAAGTTAAAAAGTTTGAAGCTGTAGTTTGAAGTCAAGTGTTTTGTATTTATGTATATGTATAGCATACTTTAAACAGTTAATATATTGTTCAATTTGAAGAAAAAAAAACAATCAGGTTTATACTTAATCTCATGACAGAGAGTTGATGTTAAACTGAAGGATTGTGGGTCTTATTTTAGGTCTCATGACAAACAGAATGTGTGGAGGAGTTTAGATCACAGAGGGAAAGTAGAATGTTATGATCCTGTTATCAAAAGAGTATTTATGAGTCCACAGACAGAGACTTTGACCTGTTATTGAAATAATAAAGCTGCTATAATAATTAACCTGTTATATCTAATACACATTCTTACAATCTGAAGCTTTATACAATTGTGGCTCAGTGGAAAAAGCTAAAAGCTTTAAATCACAATAAAATCCATTGCTTTAATATTCATAAGATGCTCGATGATGTACATGTTTTATTGTAAATACATTCAGTCTTTGCTTTTCCTTTAAAGTGCTGAAAGGTTCCAGATCAAGTTTTAAACAAAAGCATGAGGAACAACAAGGTGTCGCCTGCTTCCAGGTCACAGTTTACAGTGAGGACTCATGCAGACGTGTTTCAGTCTGTTAGCGTGTGTCAATTGTTGGATGTCTGGTGTAGCGTCCGGAAGAACTTAGTCAAACAACTTCTCTCATTCTCTGAATTTATTTTCCTTGATCACAAGTAGAGTAACAAGCGCTGCAATCTTGATAGCAGGGAGTCGTCCAGTCAACACGCAGGTTGACCGTCCAAAAAACACCCCGAACAGCCGGAAGTTCGGCTCTTTAATACACGGTTTTCCGTCATGAACATCTAACATTTCTATTGGCTCTAACCTTTCTAAGAGGAGGAGAATCGCGTCCTCATCTTTTCTCACAGGGCTGGAACACAACGACCAGTCTGCTTCCATAATGTCAACATACTGATAAACAGGTGTGAGTGTTGTAGTGCAGAGCGTGGAACCTTGAGGAACCTTGAGGAACCTTGAGGAACAGACAACCGGACTGTTCTCACAGAAACTTCTCACAGAAAGTATTTGTTAAACTGACCTCGCACAACCTGAACTCTAATAGACAGAAGAATAATATATGAAGAATATCTACAGAATATAACGATTTATATTATCAAGTCTCAAATGACAGTAACTTCATGTTTAATGACCTTTAACCCCAAAGTGAAGGAGACACATATCTGCAGTTGGAAAGAAGCCCAAAGAGACTTTGACCTGTTATTAATATAATAAACCCTCTAAGATCTAACATAATAAACTGCTATCAATCTGTTTTATGTTGGGTCAGCTGCAGCTTCATCATCATGTGTCCATCCTCCATTAGAGCTCGACCACACTGCCCACGGCTGAGTGAGTAACAGTCTAAAACTCCCTCAAGCAGCATCCAGACTTCATCCCTCTCCTTCACCTCAGTGAGGCCGGTCTGTCGGCTCAGCTCTCCTCTGCCGCCTCCGAGCTGCAGAGACCCCCAATTCTCCTGTCGCCCCTCCGGTGGACTCCAGACTCCCACTCCTCTGAACCAGAGGCGTTCAAGGTCCAGGAAGAAAGTTAGGGCATTTTTGCTTCCAGCGGACCTAAACCTACGGTACACGAAATGTGCGATAAATGAATTACTACAAATATTTAACTTCACTTTATCAAAGTAAAACTTTGCAGAGATGCTGTTAACACATAGTGCTATTTTATAGTAGAAAAAAGCGATAATATGCAGATTTAAAAAGAGAAAATACATCCTGGAAGTTATATATATATTTATTTTTCTTTCCTGTAATCTATCATCAACTTATAAACCAGTAACACATATACCGCTATATGAACCTCTTAACTAGTCTCACAAGTGTTTTGTGTATATTATACCTTTTGAAATGATTCAAACATTAAACATTAACTCTGCTGTTCAGCCCACTAGGAGACAAAGGTTGACTCAGGTGAGTCTGTCTTCAGTCTGCAGTTTGTAAAGAAGCAACGAGGATCTCACCTGGTGAGTAGAAACAAGATTCAAACTAACAAATGTAGAAACCACCGGAGTATAAATTCAAACTAACAAATGTGTTGTAAAGAAGTCAACATTCTCAGATTGATGAGTAAAATCTGATTGTTCTTCATATTCAGGTGTCTGATGACTGATCAGGTGATTCGCTGGAACAGCATCACTGTTTGTTGCCATAGTAACCACCTGAACGGAGCGGAAAAGAACATTTTCTTTCTTGGAATATACTTTTAAAATCAACGATGGAAGAGCGTCAACCTGCAGCAACAGCTACCTCAGGTGAGTGATGACACGGAAATTATATTTTAAATATATTGTTTTGTAATTATGGTGAATTTTGAAAAATTCTCCTTTAGAATGTTGTTTTCTACTCTAATTAATATTGACACTGAGAAATGTATTTATGCCTTTTATTATTCTAACAATGCACACAAGATTTAGACGAGTCTTGAGTTCAGTTTAAAGGTGAACGAATAAGTTAGATCATCTGTTTGATAAATATTACAACAGCTATAAAAATGACACTACAAAGTTTTAGTGCTGTTGTTTACACAATCACTTTTTACTACTATCAACTCTGTGACCTCTGCTACGAATCAAGACAAGCTACGATAGATCATACCCAAATTACTTTTCTGCTTTTACTTTTCTGAGACTTTGAGAACACTAAAAATTATGTTTAATTCTAGTCAACTCATAAAAAATGAAAATGTGTCACTTGTCTTGTGTCTATTTGACAAAAATACATATTGTCTATGTTTATTCAGATTGCAGCTAAAGGCTTTTTATTATCTATGTAAACATACATTTTCTGCCACTTATCCAGATTAGTGGGCCATATTAATATTATATAACTGTCAGAATTTTACCAATTCTGTCTTTCTGTCATGATGTTAGTTTGTCTTGTTTCCTGTTTTATTGTGAAGTCCTTGTCTTGTGTTTCCTCTGTGTTCCCTACACTTCATGTCCCTGTGATTATCTGTCTGTCTTGTCCCTGGTTGTGTATTCCCTTCACCTGTGCTGCCCTCATTGTTTCCACCTGTGCCTCATTACCTTCCCCTTGTATTTAAACCCTGTTTGTCTCCTGTCCCCTCGTCAGATTGCCCTGTTAGCTGTCCTATTAGCTGTCCTATTTAAATACCTGTTTGTTCCCCTGCCTGTTTTTGTTCCCGGTTTTTGCTCCCTGATCTTGCTTCCCTGTTTTTTGCTTTCCTGTTTTTGTCTCTTCGTTCCTCGACCTGTTTTTGAAGCCTGACCTGAGTTTTGTTTTATAATAAATTTACTTTGAACTGTAGCTTCGGCGTTTGGGTCCACCTTCATACCAGATCCTGACACTTTCAAGCCAATAAGAGTTCTCATTAAATGGATTACAGACTGTTGGCTGAATTCAAATTAATAAAGGAAGCAGAAGGTTTACTCATGTCTTTCTTTTGTGTTCTGGTCTGAGGGTTGCAAAAGAAAACTGTATTATGGCGTTTTCTTTACGCTTCTTCCTCTCAGACTCTTGAAAGAACAGACTCTAAATACCCTACGATGGACTTTTGATGGACTTTTGGTTGTTCAAAACCAAACATAATCTGTTAAATTAAAATTATTTTGAGTTGTTCAAAACGCAGCAGACCACAGTAATGAACGGATGGTCAACCCGATCTGAGCCTCATCTCATCGCTGAGCAGGAGTCCCATCTGGTTCCATAGAAAAGCTCTGGGAAGCGTCTCTGAACCTGAAGAACATCTGTCAAACCAACCACTTAGTCTTTAAAGTCTGAAGACTTCCAATAAAACACGAATCTCACTTGTTTTGTAGGACATAATTTATGTTTTCTATTTGCTTACATTGTAAAAAAACAATCAACAGGAGGAGAGTGAGTAACGTTAGCAGGTAAACGACGGAGGCTCCATTCAGAACATGTCATGCTCGCCTCTCTTTAGGTTCTCAAACTCAGCCGTTGATTTCCAGTTGATTTGGTGTCTGACGTTTCCAGCAGAGTGACGACATGGCGACTGCAGCAGCAGGTGAGTTCAGTCAGACTTTATTGTTCTGGACAACCATTGTTTCTATAGTGACATACCTTTGGACTGGTTGTTCACTGAGATGGATCACACATTCAAGCTGTTATTTAGCATCAGTAGCTTGAGCTCAAAGTTCATTCATAATATAATATCAGAAGACTAATAAATAAAAAAGTGATTCCTTACAACATGACATTAAACTACGACAAACACCTTTTTATTGAAGACATGAACGAATCAATGTTCTATTTTATTACAGTGCCAGATGATCTGCAGCTTGTGAAGCGGAGAAGCAGCTATGAATTACTGCCACCTAACAGTAAGTTAAATTGTTCTGCTGTTTATTAACATGTAATTACAGTGTCCCATTTTATGTATTTTAATGTTTGCAATGCATTTTAATGTTGCGATGTGACATCGGATCAGGAAAAACTCTCCCAAATAAAGATAGTAAAACACATTTCACAAGGAAAAAAGGGAAGAAACCTGGTACTCCCATGAATCGATACCAGAGTCACTGATGTCACATACCAAAGAAACCTGCAAAGCCTGGCCTTACAAGAGCATACAAGTCAATTTGACATGTTTATAACACAATTCAACCATAAATATTAACATGAACCATAAATATGACTTGAGGACTCGAAAGTGACTCAAGAGAGCTCCCCAAGTTATGAAAATAGATATTTTTATATCCCTAGCTTGATGCTACACCTGATTAGCGCACCTTTATGGAAAGCTTACAACCTACAGAATCTGCCAAATCCCTTGTGACACAAAGCCTCAGCAAGCTATCAACCACATTCCAGCCCAAAAAAATGAAATATGACTTACTTATGGAAGAAACAATACTTGCTTGGTATGTAATGGTGCATCTGCTTGAACAGAGCCCCTCTGTTGTGAAACCAGAGGCGTACAAGGTCCAGGAAGAAAGTTACGGCATTTTGGCTTTCAGCGGACCTAAACCTATAGTTCACAAAATGTGCACTAAATTAATTAATAAAAATATTTAACTTCACTTAATCAAAGTCAAACTTTGCAGAGATACTGTTAATTAGCGTTCTGCTGTCCCGTCCACGGTTCCGTGCACGTACACTGCACGTGTACACTTGAGACGATCGATATTTATAGTTTGATACTACGAGTGTGGTAATGCTACGGTTCTTGGGATTCTAACCATTCTAACCATATCAAGATCGGACCACCACAGCAGCTACAGCTAACGTTAATGTCAGACAACAACAAACAAACAAACAATATCAAAACTCACCGATGACGCCTCATATTGATCCATAAATCGATAACATTCCAACAACAATGGTCTTGTTTTGTCGTAAAATGGTCCAGATGATCCAATCCCGTAAAAGATTTAGTCCAAAACACGTGATTACAGCCATAAATATCAACGAACTGCTGGAAGATATGAAACAATATTTATGCATTTTCACTCGCAAAACAAGTTTGCATGAGATCAGACGAAAACGTGTATTCAAAATGTCGGCTGAATTCTAACCTTTCAAATGAATCCTGACTTGAACAAATAGGAGCCTCATGTCCTCTCGACAGGCTACACTAGCCAATGAGAGTCCACGTTGAAGAACCTCTTCTTCCATATATGGGTCAAGCCTGTCATGTGATACCGTTCGGATGACAGACGTTTCGTTTAGCCAATGAAATTGCGCAAAAAACGAATACAATAAACTCGTTCGAGATGAGCCAGTTCTGCGCAGAATTGATCGGTGTGCAATGCATGCTGGGTAGATTTGTGTCCGACTTGGGCTCGACTTGCTCTGACGTCATGCACACGTGGTCAACGATAATCTCACGAGAGCGAGGCGGCCGGAGATTTTAGAGCCAGGCGCCGCAGTAGCACTCCACAGACTGCGTGGCGCAGTGCATGATGGGAAACGCCTGGCTGTCGCCACATCAGAGAGCTGATTGACAGCAAACATGTGTTGTGGAAAATCCTTATTTTATGTGTAGTTGTAATACTTAACGCTGGATTGTTGACTATTAGTCTCATGTTTAATCTTAAAACATATCTTGTGTGGTTGATAATACAAAATCGTATTTATACAACACATATCTAAACCAGTAGTAATGTATTTCACAGGCAGACATAAAAAGAACAAAGGATGCAGCTACACACACATTTGTACATAAACATATATTTATAAACACATATGAATAAATCCAAATGTGATCATAAACTACAAGTAGACAAAAGTTCGGAACTAACAGGAAGTCATTTTTTCTGTGACTTCCTGTGTGTACTTTGAAGGCAGCTGAAAACTGTCTGACTTGATCGCAGTTTCTTGTGAACGCCTCCTGCTGTGGCTGCTTCTCTCGTCTGGATTCCAGGCGAGAGAGGTGGTGGGGATAGGCAGAACAGGGACAAACTTTATGATGAGCAAACAGCTGCTGACAGAACCTGCAGTTTGTTATTGAATAAGCACGAAAATGCATGTATACTTCATTTACTCTGTGTCAGCAATACTGGTGGTAAATATGAATAGTACCTCTATAAGTTTGCAAGACTATAAGCCTTTTTAAGGTATATAGTATATACATCATGAATACTCTGGGTCCTTTGCAGTCTCAAAATGGCAAAACGCCTAGACATTTCATTCGAAAAACATGTGTAAAATATTCATTTTCTGTGGTATTGATATCTGCTTTTTACTTAGACTAGATAAGGCTTCAGGCTATTGTCCCATTGTGTTTTCCAGTTCATAAGTCCCATTTATAGTCATCTACAGGCATCTATTTGCAAAGAAATGTTCAGGCGGAAATAAAAACCTTATACTTTAGTGTGTTTAAACTTATATAATTCAGTGTCAGCAGCACTTAAAGTGATTCTGACCAAGACCATGCATTTACTCCAAATAGTTCAAGTACAGCTTGCAATTTACTTTGGGTATACCTGGATAGGTGTTTTAGGCAAATTTTCCAGGAACGCTAAGAGACATATTGATATATAGTAGAAAATAAATCGATGATATGCATAATTAAAAAGAGGAAATACATCTTTTTCTTCTTTCCTGTGTTCCATCATCAACCAATAAACCAGTAACACATATACTATATGAACCTCTTAACTAGTCGCACACGTGTTTTCTGTATATTATACTTTTTTAAATTATTCAAATAGCCCTTGTGGTTGAGGAGATATCCTGTATTTAGTATGGGTATGCAAAGCCATTCACAATTTTTGAGAAAAATGGCTGGGGCTTAACTGGGGTTAAAAAGTTTTAAAAAGCTGTAACTTTGATTCTGAATCGAGTTTAATTGTTTTCAGTTGAAACGTTTTTACTAATTCAGTGTTTCCTCCTTAGTGTCTGAACTTTCAGAGCGGTTGACAGGCTTGGACCAAACCGTGGAGGAGAACAGAGGTGAGCATGTGGGCTGTGGAGCTGATTCAGCATCTACTTTAGGATCGTCCGATGAAACAACAGGAAGCAACCTCCACCGCTTCGAACACTGTAACTGGTATATGAGAACTGATGCAGTCTGTGATGGCACCGGTATAAATCCAGTATCGTAGCAGAACACATCCATTGAAAAACACTGCACTGCAAGGATGGTACTTACTTAAAGTATGAATAAATAATACCAACAACGCCAAGAGCTTTGCATCTTCAGCACAGAATATAAAAAAATAAATAAAGTTTAAAATAAACATATGAGGTTTTTAGTAAAATACATTAAAGCAAAATGTAAATGCTCAAAATACCTACAATTAAGGGGCATGATCGTTAGACAAAAAACGGCTAATTAGAGAACTAACTTATTGTCCCACTATTTGCTCAAGTTAAATTTAAGACTTATAAAAGACCTTTTTATTACCACTCAGAATTAGGTTTAACACCCATATCCCTGGCGAAGGCCGCTAAGGTAGTCAAAAAGCTTCTTGGTGGCGAGGGGTGGATGAGATCCTCCTTGAGATGCTGAAAGCGCTGGACATTGTTGGGCTGTCTTGGCTGACACACCTCTTCAATGTCGTATGTGGGTCGGGAACAGTACCCATGGACTGGCAGACCAGGGTGGTGGTTCCCTTTTAAAAAATGGGGACCGGAGAGTGTGCTCGAACTATCGGGGTATCACACTACTCAGCCTCCCAGGGAAAGCTTATGCCAGGGTGCTGGAAAGGAGGCTCCGACCGCTTGTCGAACCTCAGATTCAAGAGGAGCTGTACAGATTCCGTCCCTTTACCCTCGCAAGACTACTGGAGGGGTCCTGGGAGTTCGCCCAACCAGTCTTACGGCAGCCGTGTAAGGAGGGCCCGTTTTAGAACCCTGACGTTTCCCTCTCAGTTTGCTTTCGATTACAATTTATAGAGACAATGACGGATGTTAAAAACCCCATTCGTTCGTTTTTTCCCCGTGGCCTTCCTATATCATTGAGCCACGGTAATCCACCGAAATGTTTCCTCTAATAGGAAAGGAAGATGAACCGTTTAACACACAGTGCAACCCAAACGATTACTTACATTTGACTGGATCTGGAAACGAGGCAGGATCGTGCTGGATTGTGTTCCCTGGTCAATGGCCTCGGCCCGGTGTTACCTTCTTCGTATAAAAAAGTATACATTTTATTTTATTATACACACAGTACCATAACTGAGTCTTTTTCTTTACTTGGAGGTTTTCCCCACAGTAGCTAAGAGTCAGTTCACCAATATCATATGTTTAAAAAGCTACAAGAACAAAAGTCACATTGTAAATCATCAACCGTTTCTTTTTTGTCTTGGAGAGAATCCCCGCAGCGCTTAGAAGCAGTTACCAGTAATTACAATATGGGAAAATTGTGTATGGGAAGGAGATGAGTTTCCTCTGTAGAGAATCCCTTTTTTTATGGATTTACCTAATTCATGTAAATTACATTGTTGAAATGAAAAACAGCTAAGAATGTATTTAATCCTACGAAAACTCTAAGACCTTCCAATATATACTTTGTAAACTAAATTCAGTACTTTAAAGACCCAGTTTTGAGAATACTATATTCGATGCTTTTAAAATACATTTAAGACCCGAGGACACCCTGTTAACCCTTTGAAAGCAACAATTCTCCAACTTTAACTGAGACAATAAGACGGAAGTTTTCTGATGAAAGTCCAAACATTATTATGTTCACAGCAGAGACTATTTACCACAATTTCTTTCTCTCAAACTTTTTTTTACAGAATCTGCACTCAGGATTGTGCTTTTGGGGAAAAGTGAAGACAAAAAGACACAACTTGTAAACTTCATCACTGGTGAAGGGGGTCATTTCCAAAAACATTCTCCATTCAACCAATGCGTGGTTACATATGGGGAGTGGAAAGGAAAGTCTTTAACGGTAGTTAAAACCTCAAACATCTTCAGTCAGTCCCTGGAAACCGTGAAAGAACAGCTGAAGGAATGTGTGACTCTTTGTCCACCTGGACCGAATGTTCTGCTGCTGCTGGTGAAGCCCTCCACGTTCACAGAGAGGAAGGCACACATATTAAGGTCCATTCTGAGTTGGTTTGGGCAAGATGCTTTTAAACACTCGATGCTCATCATGACACATCATGCGATTGAAAACTTCTTGGTGAATCAGCTGCTGAAGGACTGTGGAGGACGACACTACAGCATGTCGAAAGATGACCAAAGACGGTTGATGAGAAAAATTGAGAAGATTGTGCGCGAAAACAAAGGAACCGTCCTCAACTTCTCTGACCACATGAAGCCATCTTTAAACCTGGTTCTGTGTGGGAGGACAGGAGCAGGGAAGACTTCAGCAGCCAAGGCCATTTTAGGTCAGACAGAGCTTCATTCAGTCTCCAGCTCATCAGAGTGTGTTAAACATCAGGGAGAGGTGAGTGGACGTCGGGTTTCTCTGGTGGAGCTGCCTGCCTTGTGTGGAAAACCTCAGGAGGAAGTGATGGAGGAATCCCTCAGGTGTATCTCCCTCTGTGACCCTGAGGGCGTCCATGTCTTCATCCTGGTCATACCTGTGGGTCCCCTCACTGATGAAGACAAGAAAGAGTTAGAGACCATCAAGAACTCTTTCAGCTCTCCAATCAATGATTTCACCATGATTCTGTTCACTGTGGACTCAGATCCTAAAGCTCCAGCTGTTGTTGACTTTTTAAACAAAACCAAAGAGATCCAGGAGCTCAGTCAGAGCTGTGGAGGAAGATGTTTTGTTCTCAACATTAAGGACCAGCAGCAGATCCCAGAGCTGATGGGTTATGTGGAAAAGATGAGGCCATTTAAAGGAAGACAAAGCTGCTATACGACAGAAACATTTAGAAATGCAGAAAAAGATGAAAACACCACATTACAGGCTGAACTGGACAACCAGAAAACAAAGACCACATCCAGATGTAAGTATTTTTCTTTAATGAACCACTCAGTGTCATTAACCGTGTTCTATACCAGGCTCTTGAGCCAATGCTGTCGTAACTTTCCCCATTTAAAGTAACTCCATGTCTTTCTTATTTCCCAGGTGATGAAGAGAAGCAGAGCCCAGAGTGTCTCAAGATTGTTCTGATAGGAAAGACTGGCAGCGGAAAGAGCTCCTCAGGAAACACCATTCTAGGAAGAAAGGAGTTCAGAGCTGAAATGGGCCAGAAGTCAGTCACCAAACGTTGTCAGAAAGCAGAAAGTGAAGTGGACGGTCGTCCTGTCGTGGTGGTGGACACTCCTGGTCTGTTCGACACAACGTTGTCCCACGAAGAGGTGAATGAGGAGATGGTGAAATGCATCAGTCTCCTGGCTCCTGGACCACATGTCTTCCTGCTGGTGTTACACATTGGTAGATTTACAGAAGAGGAAAAGGAGACGTTACAACTCATCAAGACAGTCTTTGGGAAAGATTCTGAAAAGTTCACCATCATTCTTTTCACAAGTGGAGATTTACTGGAGCATGAGGAGCAGTGTGTTGAGGAATACATCGAAAAAGGCGATGAGTCCTTTAAAAAACTGATCGCTGACTGTGGAGGAAGATATCATGTGTTCAATAACTATGATAAACAAAAGAAACATTGTCAAGTTATTGATTTGATGAAGAAGATTGAAACCATGGTGGAGGAAAATGGAGGCGGCTGGTATACCAATGAGACGCTCCGAGAGGCAGAAGCTGCGATCCAGAGGGAAGTGGAGAAGATCCTGAAAAACAGGGAAGAAGAGATGCAGAGAGAGCAAGAGGAACTCCAAAGACAGCGTGAAGAAGAAATTAAAACGATGGAAAAAAGAATGGAAAAACAGAGAGCAGAAACTGAGCTGGATAGCAAATTGAGGGTCAGAATGCTGGAGGAACTGAAAGAAAGACTTAACCAGGAGCGTGAGGAGATAAAGAAAGAAAAAGTCAAGAGGGAAGTTCTGATGGAAAAAATAATGTTAACTTCCACGTCAGATGAAGAAAAGAGAGCTGAGCTCCAGCAGAGAACAGAAGAGATGAGAGAGGAACAAAACAGAGAAAAGAAATCCAGACAAAAGCCGGATAAAATAAACCTCAAAGAGCTGCGAATGGTTTATGAACAGGAGAGAAAGAACCACGAAAACAAAGTGATGAATGAAGAACAACAGAGAGAACAGGAGGCAAAAGGAAGACAAGAGCAAGAGGAAAAACATGAGAAAATAATGGAGGATATGAAAAAGAAATACAAAGAGGAGGCGAGAAAGCAAGCGGAAGAAAACAACAAATTCAGACATAAATACCACAAGGACTTCGCAGGGCTGATGACGGAGCATATGGAGGAACAGGAGGTCCTGAAACGAGAGCTCATCAACGAGTATAAACTGCTGGGCGATCTGTCGCGTTACAAAGAAGCCAAGCTGAACGAAAAACTCAGAGAAATGGAGACGGCACACAAGCAGAAGTTAAGGGACTTAGAAGTGAAATACAGCAACAAATGCGTCATCCTCTGATAACGCTCTGGAACCCAAAGACACACAGACGAGCTACCGGAAGACTTTCAGGTACAACATGTTCACAAATGTGCTTTCATTCAATGTGCAAAGGGATGTTATGAGTCATATGGACAACAGAAGTATTTGTTAGACTGACGGATGGCCGGGGTTTTCCCTTCAGCTCGGCTGTGAGTGGAGATACGAGGTTTCGCTGATTGAGCGCCTTGGTTGAATATTTGTAAATTTGTATTGTGACCAATAGCAATGAAATAATCAAATAGATACGAGATTTCAGGGCGTTCAGGGTCCGTGCATGAAAAGCGTCAGGAACCTATTGTTTTTCTCCAGATTATTATTATTATTATTATCATCATCATCATGTGATGACATCGAGAAGGATTAACCCAGAAGTCTTCAACATCTTTCAGGCTAGGAACCCCAAATTAGTCTCATGTTTAATCTAAAAACATATCTTGTGTCGTTGATAATAATACATCTTATTAATATAACACATATTCCACAGGCAGACATACAAAGAACAAAGAATGCAGCTACACACACATTTCTACATAAATATATATTTATAAACACATATGAATAAGTCCAAACGTGATCTGTAAACTACAAGTAGACAAAAGAGCGGAACTAACAGGAAGTCATTTTTTCTGTGACTTCCTGTGTTTACTTTGAAGGCAGCTGAAAACTGTGAACGCCTCCTGCTGCCGCCTCTCGTCTGGATTCCAATGTCAACACTGCCCGTTTATAAACACACCACATTGACGTTTATATTTTAATATTTGTATTTACTGAAATATAACCTGTTCTGCCTCCATTCATCTGTTTGCTACTGATAATATAAATCCTTATATTCTGTAGATATTCTTCATTGTATTACTCTTCATGTCTATTAAAGTTCAGGTTAGCGAGGTCAGTATGACACAGCTATGCAGCTGTTGTGTCTATGAAATGTCCAGTTCTCAAGGGAAGTCAGTCACACGCCTGCGCACTTCAACACCCACAACTGTTTATCAGTATATTGACATTCTGGAAGCAGACTGGTCGTTGTGTTCCAGTCTTGTGAGAAAAGATGAGAACACGGGATTCTCCTCCTCTTGACAGGACAGAGCGAATCAGATGTTAGGACGAGGCGAGACGAACCTGTGACGATAAACTGTGTATGAAAGGCCCCACTTCCGTGGTGGGGCAGTTGTTCTTTGACCAACCTGCGTGTTGCTGTACCACTCACTGCTTTTGCAATTGCAGCGCTTACTACTTTACTTGTGATCATTTAGTAAATAAATATAGAGAACGAGAGAAGTTGTCGAACTGAGTTCTTCCAGGCATCCAATAATTGACGCACGCTATCACTACAATATGTTGGATTCATGGTATTATGTATTTAAAGGTATTTAAATTGGTGGGGAAAGAATTGTGGGAAGAAAAAAATAATAATATGAAAGATTGTCTAACTAACCAAAAATATCTAACCTAAATCTTGACATAGCTCATAGTTGTGAGGTAATATAAATGAATGCTCTGTAAATCATATGGAGAACCTTTAAATAAGCAAATAAAACATGTAGTGCATGCTGCCACTAGAGGGCGCTCTGTCTACATGATGTTCAGAGAGCGACAGCCTGCAGCAAGAACGGACTTCAGATATGAATCCTGTTATTATCATTCATATCATCCCTTCAGTGTTATAAGGTGCAGCAGGAAGAAGCCCCCTCTTCCTGCTGTGATTCATAACAGTACAAGTATCTGTGACCTTTGACCCGAACCCTGATGTGTGTGCAGAGGCCCAGCACTGCAACATAGGGGATTCTGAAAACCATTAAATGATGTTAAATTAATTAGATGTGTTTAAAAATAAAAAAGCTTGTGATCAGCAGTTCACTGATGTGATCATTGTGTCAGTAAATACATTAGAGCAGCCGCGTTCTCTGAGTGCAAAAGGTTCACTTGTTTGATGCATTCCCAACGGGGACATTTCATTGGCTCTCATGTGAGTCTAACATCCGACATCAAAGCAATATGTTCAATCTGAGCCATCGAGAGTCGAGACAAAACATAATGTGATACTCAAATGTTCCATATGTTCTTCCAGCTTCACTAAAGACACATGACTGTAAAGCTGCATATACATATATAATGTGTATAAATACATATATAATGTGTATAAATACATGTATAATGTGTATTAATACATGTATAACGTGTATAAATACACATAACATGTATAAATACATATATAACGTGTATAACTACATGTATAACGTGTGTAAATACATGTATAATGTGTATTAATACATATATAACGTGTATAAATACATATATAATGTGTATAAATACATGTATAACGTGTATTAATACATACATAACATGTATAAATACATGTATAACGTGTATAAATACATGTATAACGTGTATTAATACATATATAACGTGTATAAATACATGTATAACGTGTATTAATACATGTATAACGTGTATAAATACATGTATAATGTGTATAAATACATACATAACGTGTATAAATACATGTATAACGTGTATAAATACATGTATAATGTATATAAATACACATATAACATGTATAAATACACATATAATGTGTATAAATACATGTATAACGTGTATAAATACACATATAACGTGTATAAATACATGTATAAACGCGTCAGAGCAGAAAGCTGAAGGATCACATTCCTGAACCTTCAGCTTTCACTTCCTCTCGTCTGCAGCAGCGACGGAGCGGCGGACGGATTTCAGCTCGATGATCAGGTAAATAGGAGCGATTAATCGATCATATTGTAATGAATATGCTATTAGTTTATGATCAGGTAAATAGGAGCGATTAATCAATCATATTGTAATGAATATGCTATTAGTTTATGATCAGGTAAATAGGAGCGATTAATCAATCATATTGTAATGAATATGCTATTAGTTTATGATCAGGTAAATAGGAGCGATTAATCGATATCTTAGATGAATATGCTGATGAATATACGCTACTCTTTAAGAAACATAGACGCTGTCATGTTTACAGGTGAGGGACTCCAGGTGCGCGCAGGTGAAGCTGTTTGAGGCGGAACAATACATGTTACGCAACAAAAGGTTTTTTAAATACATATTTTATTACTTTGATTTTGTTGTTAAGTCTATACTTATTTTTCCAGAGTTTAATGAGAGAATATGATGTTGATATGACTTTATTGTAACATTTAAAGACGTCGTTTAAGATTCCAGTAGTTAGACTGAAGAAGGGGAGGAGTTACATTATATGTATAAATACATACAAAATGTGTATTTATACACACATAGATGTGTGTGTATATTTATATACACATTATGGCAGGGCCGACACATTATATATGTATAAATACATTAGAATGACGTTTGATGAATTACTTTTAATAATAATACAGTAATAATGTCCCTCAACTATGAGTCTGGTGTGAGAGCACAGAACACATGACAGCAGCATGTCCTCACATGTTAACATATGAAGTGTTGGGATCATTTATTGATGAACTCTTCTTCAGGTCTAATCCTCGTCTTCGGTGAGTTGTTCTCTGAAGCTCTCAGCAGAGGACATCATGGCGACTGCAGCAGCAGGTGAGTCAGTCACACGTTATGAGTTCTAGTCTCTCTGTCCTCATGTGATCAAACACTCTGTGCTCAGATATTATAGTCCTGGATTATGAAACATGAGAAGCACACGCTTCACATTCTGACTGATACTGGATTCATTATTATTTACTCGGGCTGGGAAAAGGTGAAAAATTTAACTGATTGCATGATGTTTCTGTGATTAACTGTGATTAATCACATTATGCGCCAAATTCAATAATGAAGTAAAAACTAGTGTATTGCAGCTTTTATTTTAAAGTAATGTTATCAGAACAATATAACAGCCCCTCTGGAGCAACAGCAAGTTAACAACAGTATATAAATCTAAAATATATGCTAGGGAAGAAAAAAAAGATGTATTTTATTTTTTTAATGCTTCTATATGACTGGTCATTCAATTAAATATTGTATTTATTTTATGTTATAGACTATTTTATTCTAATGTAAAACAGCTTAATATCATGCTGAAGAAGAAACATTTGTCTTTTATCAGGAACAACATAAACAGTCTATTCAGTAGTAAGGGTCCCTGTGAGGGACAAGCCCCTCCTTCTTTTGTCATGTTCAGTAGAAAGGGTCCCTGTGAGGGACAAGCCCCTCCTTCTTTTGTCATGTTCAGTAGTAAGGAACCCTGTGAGGGACAAGCCCCTCCTTCTTTTGTCATGTTCAGTAGTAAGGGTCCCTGTGAGGGACAAGCCCCTCCTTCTTTTGTCATGTTCAGTAGTAAGGGTCCCTGTGAGGGACAAGCCCCTCCTTCTTTTGTCATGTTCAGTAGTAAGGGTCCCTGTGAGGGACAAGCCACTCCTTCTTTTGTCATGTTCAGTAGTAAGGGTCCCTGTGAGGGACAAGCCACTCCTTCTTTTGTCATGTTCAGTAGTAAGGGTCCCTGTTAGGGACAAGCCACTCCTTCTTTTGTCATGTTCAGTAGTAAGGGTCCATGTGAGGGACAAGCCCCTCCTTCTTTTGTCATGTTCAGTAGTAAGGGTCCCTGTGAGGGACAAGCCACTCCTTCTTTTGTCCATGTTCAGTAGTAAGGGTCCCTGTGAGGGAAAAGCCACTCCTTCTTTTGTCATGTTCAGTAGTAAGGGTCCCTGTGAGGGACAAGCCACTCCTTCTTTTGTCCATGTTCAGTAGTAAGGGTCCCTGTGAGGGAAAAGCCACTCCTTCTTTTGTCATGTTCAATAGTAAGGGTCCCTGTTAGGACAAGCCACTCCTTCTTTTGTCCATGTTCAGTATTAAGGGTCCCTGTTAGGGACAAGCCACTCCTTTTGTCATGTTCAGTAGTAAGGGTCCCTGTGAGGGACGAGCCACTCCTTCTTTTGTCATGTTCAATAGTAAGGGTCCCTGTTAGGACAAGCCAATCCTTCTTTTGTCCATGTTCAGTATTAAGGGTCCCTGTTAGGGACAAGCCACTCCTTCTTTTGTCATGTTCAGTAGTAAGGGTCCCTGTGAGGGACAAGCCACTCCTTCTTTTGTCATGTTCAGTAGTAAGGGTCCCTGTTAGGGACAAGCCACTCCTTCTTTTGTCCATGTTCAGTAGTAAGGGTCCCTGTGAGGGACAAGCCACTCCTTCTTTTGTCATGTTCACTAGTAAGGGTCCGTGTGAGGGACAAGCCACTCCTTCTTTTGTCATGTCAATTGTAAGGGTCCCTGTTAGGACAAGCCACTCCTTCTTTTGTCATGTTCAGTAGTAAGGGTCCATATGAGGGACAAGCCCCTCCTTCTTTTGTCATGTTCAGTAGTAAGGGTCCCTGTGAGGGACAAGCCACTCCTTCTTTTGTCCATGTTCAGTAGTAAGGGTCCCTGTGAGGGACAAGCCACTCCTTCTTTTGTCATGTTCAGTAGTAAGGGTCCCTGTTAGGGACAAGCCACTCCTTCTTTTGTCCATGTTCAGTAGTAAGGGTCCCTGTGAGGGAAAAGCCACTCCTTCTTTTGTCATGTTCAGTAGTAAGGGTCCCTGTGAGGGACGAGCCCCTCCTTCTTCTGTCATGTTCAGTAGTAAGGGTCCCTGTGAGGGACAAGCCCCTCCTTCTTTTGTCATGTTCAGTATTAAGGGTCCCTGTTAGGGACAAGCCACTCCTTCTTTTGTCATGTTCAGTAGTAAGGGTCCCTGTGAGGGACAAGCCACTCCTTATTTTGTCCTGTTCAGTAATAAGGGTCCCTGTGAGGGACAAGCCACTCCTTCTTTTGTCATGTTCAGTACTGTTAGGGACAAGCCACTCCTTCTTTTGTCCATGTTCAGTAGTAAGGGTCCTTGTGAGGACAAGCCACTCCTTTTGTCATGTTCAGTAGTAAGGGTCCCTGTGAGGGACAAGCCACTCCTTCTTTTGTCATGTTCAGTAGTAAGGGACCCTGTTAGGGACAAGCCACTCCTTCTTTTGTCATGTTCAGTACTGTTAGGGACAAGCCACTCCTTCTTTTGTCCATGTTCAGTAGTAAGGGT
This sequence comes from Myoxocephalus aenaeus, assembly GCA_038501785.1. Taxonomy (NCBI): domain Eukaryota; kingdom Metazoa; phylum Chordata; class Actinopteri; order Perciformes; family Cottidae; genus Myoxocephalus; species Myoxocephalus aenaeus. The sequence goes on along the minus strand of JBAMJR010000147.1, from coordinate 405,216 downwards.
CCTTGTGAGGACAAGCCACTCCTTTCGTCATGTTCAGTAGTAAGGGTCCCTGTTAGGCACAAGCCACTCCTTCTTTTGTCATGTTCAGTACTGTTAGGGACAAGCCACTCCTTCTTTTGTCATGTTCAATAGAAAGGGTCCCTGTGAGGGACAAGCCACTCCTTCTTCTGTCATGTTCAGTAGAAAGGGTCCCTGTGAGGGACAAGCCACTCCTTCTTTTGTCATGTTCAGTAGTAAGGGTCCCTGTGAGGGACAAGCCACTCCTTCTTTTGTCATGTTCAGTAGTAAGGGTCCCTGTGAGGGACAAGCCACTCCTTCTTTTGTCATGTTCAGTACTGTTAGGGACAAGCCACTCCTTCTTTTGTCCATGTTCAGTAGTAAGGGTCCCTGTGAGGGACAAGCCACTCCTTCTTTTGTCATGTTCAGTAGTAAGGGTCCCTGTGAGGCACGAGCCACTCCTTCTTTTGTCATGTTCAATAGTAAGGGTCCCTGTTAGGACAAGCCACTCCTTCTTTTGTCCATGTTCAGTATTAAGGGTCCCTGTTAGGGACAAGCCACTCCTTCTTTTGTCATGTTCAGTAGTAAGGGTCCCTGTGAGGGACAAGCCACTCCTTCTTTTGTCATGTTCAGTAGTAAGGGTCCCTGTGAGTGACAAGCCACTCCTTCTTTTGTCATGTTCAGTACTGTTAGGGACAAGCCACTCCTTCTTTTGTCCATGTTCAGTAGAAAGGGTCCCTGTGAGGGACAAGCCACTCCTTCTTTTGTCATGTTCAGTAGAAAGGGTCCCTGTGAGGGACAAGTCACTCCCTCTTTTGTCATGTCCAGTAATAAGGGTCCCAGTGAGGGACAAGCCACTCCTTCTTTTGTCATGTTCAGTAGTAAGGGTCCCTGTGAGGGACAAGCCACTCCTTCTTTTGTCATGTTCAGTATTAAGGGTCCCTGCGAGGGACAAGCCACTCCTTCTTTTGTCATGTTCAGTAGTAAGGGTCCCTGCGAGGGACAAGCCACTCCTTCTTTTGTCATGTTCAGTAGTAAGGGTCCCTGTGAGGGACAAGCCACTCCTTCTTTTGTCATGTTCAGTATTAAGGGTCCCTGCGAGGGACAAGTCACTCCCTCTTTTGTCATGTCCAGTAATAAGGGTCCCAGTGAGGGACAAGCCACTCCTTCTTTTGTCATGTTCAGTAGTAAGGGTCCCTGTGAGGGACAAGCCACTCCTTCTTTTGTCATGTTCAGTAGAAAGGGTCCCTGTGAGGGACAAGTCACTCCTTCTTTTGTCATGTTCAGTAGTAAGGGTCCCTGTTAGGGACAAGCCACTCCTTCTATTGTCTTGTTCAGTAGTAAGGGTCCCTGTGAGGGACAAGCCACTCCTTCTTTTGTCATGTTCAGTAGTAAGGGTCCTTGTGAGGACAAGCAACTCCTTTTGTCATGTTCAGTAGTAAGGGTCCCTGTTAGGGACAAGCCACTCCTTCTTTTGTCATGTTCAGTAGTAAGGGTCCCTGTGAGGGACAAGCCACTCCTTCTTTTGTCATGTTCAGTAGTAAGGGTCCCTGTGAGGGACAAGCCACTCCTTCTTTTGTCATGTTCAGTAGTAAGGGTCCTTGTGAGGACAAGCAACTCCTTTTGTCATGTTCAGTAGAAAGGGTCCCTGTGAGGGACAAGCCACTCCTTCTTTTGTCATGTTCAGTAGTAAGGATCCTTGTGAGGACAAGCAACTCCTTTCGTTATGTTCAGTAGTAAGGGTCCCTGTGAGGGACAAGTCACTCCTTCTTTTGTCATGTTCAGTAGTAAGGGTCCCTGTGAGGGACAAGCCACTCCTTCTTTTGTCCATGTTCAGTAGTAAGGGTCCCTGTGATGGACAAGCCACTCCTTCTTTTGTCATGGTCAGTACTGTTAGGGACAAGCCACTCCTTCTTTTGTCCATGTTCAGTATTAAAGGTCCCTGTGAGGGACAAGCCACTCCTTCTTTTGTCATGTTCAGTAGAAAGGGTCCCTGTGAGGGACAAGTCACTCCTTCTTTTGTCATGTTCAGTAGTAAGGGTCCCTGTTAGGGACAAGCCACTCCTTCTTTTGTCTTGTTCAGTAGTAAGGGTCCCTGTTAGGGACAAGCCACTCCTTCTTTTGTCATGTTCAGTAGAAAGGGTCCCTGTGAGGGACAAGCCACTCCTTCTTTTGTCATGTTCAGTAGTAAGGATCCTTGTGAGGACAAGCAACTCCTTTCGTCATGTTCAGTAGTAAGGGTCCCTGTGAGGGACAAGCCACTCCTTCTTTTGTCATGTTCAGTAGAAAGGGTCCCTGTGAGGGACAAGTCACTCCTTCTTTTGTCATGTTCAGTAGTAAGGGTCCCTGTTAGGGACAAGCCACTCCTTCTTTTGTCTTGTTCAGTAGTAAGGGTCCCTGTGAGGGACAAGCCACTCCTTCTTTTGTCTTGTTCAGTAGTAAGGGTCCCTGTTAGGGACAAGCCACTCCTTCTTTTGTCATGTTCAGTAGTAAGGGTCACTGTGAGGGACGAGCCACTCCTTCTTTTGTCATGTTCAATAGTAAGGGTCCCTGTTAGGACAAGCCACTCCTTCTTTTGTCCATGTTCAGTATTAAGGGTCCCTGTTAGGGACAAGCCACTCCTTCTTTTGTCCATGTTCAGTAGTAAGGGTCCCTGTGAGGGACAAGCCACTCCATCTTTTGTCTTGTTCAGTAGTAAGGGTCCCTGTGAGGGACAAGCCACTCCTTCTTTTGTCCATGTTCAGTAGTAAGGGTCCCTGTGAGGGACAAGCCACTCCTTCTTTTGTCATGTTCACTAGTAAGGGTCCCTGTGAGGGACAAGCCACTCCTTCTTTTGTCATGTTCAATAGTAAGGGTCCCTGTTAGGACAAGCAACTCCTTCTTTTGTCCATGTTCAGTAGTAAGGGTCCCTGTGAGGGACAAGCCACTCCTTCTTTTGTCATGTTCACTAGTAAGGGTCCCTGTGAGGGACAAGCCACTCCTTCTTTTGTCATGTTCAGTAGTAAGGGTCACTGTTAGGGACAAGCCACTCCTTCTTTTGTCATGTTCAGTAGTAAGGGTCTTTGTGAGGGACAAGCCACTCCTTATTTTGTCTTGTTCAGTAGTAAGGGTCCCTGTGAGGGACAAGCCACTCCTTCTTTTGTCCATGTTCAGTAGTAAGGGTCCCTGTGAGGGACAAGCCACTCCTTCTTTTGTCCATGTTCAGTAGTAAGGGTCCCTGTGAGGGACAAGCCACTCCTTCTTTTGTCCATGTTCAGTAGTAAGGGTCCCTCTGAGGGACAAGCCACTCCTTCTTTTGTCCATGTTCAGTAGTAACGGTCCCTGTGAGGGACAAGCCACTCCTTCTTTTGTCCATGTTCAGTAGTAAGGGTCCCTCTGAGGGACAAGCCACTCCTTCTTTTCTCCATGTTCAGTATTAAGGGTCCCTGTGAGGGACAAGCCACTCCTTATTTTGTCTTGTTCAGTAGTAAGGGTCCCTGTGAGGGACAAGCCACTCCTTCTTTTGTCCATGTTCAGTAGTAAGGGTCCCTGTGAGGGACAAGCCACTCCTTCTTTTGTCCATGTTCAGTAGTAAGGGTCCCTCTGAGGGACAAGCCACTCCTTCTTTTGTCCATGTTCAGTAGTAACGGTCCCTGTGAGGGACAAGCCACTCCTTCTTTTGTCCATGTTCAGTAGTAAGGGTCCCTCTGAGGGACAAGCCACTCCTTCTTTTCTCCATGTTCAGTATTAAGGGTCCCTGTGAGGGACAAGCCACTCCTTCTTTTGTCCATGTTCAGTAGTAAGGGTCCCTCTGAGGGACAAGCCACTCCTTTTGTCCATGTTCAGTATTAAGGGTCCCTGTGAGGGACAAGCCACTCCTTCTTTTGTCCATGTTCAGTAGTAAGGTTCCATGTGAGGGACAAGCCACTCCTTCTTTTGTCCATGTTCAGTAGTAAGGGTCCCTGTGAGGGACAAGCCACTCCTTCTTTTGTCCATGTTCAGTAGTAAGGGTCCCTGTTAGCCACTCCTTATTTTGTCATGTTCAGTAGTAAGGGTCCCTGTGAGGGACAAGCCACTCCTTCTTTTGTCCATGTTCAGTAGTAAGGGTCCCTGTGAGGGACAAGCCACTCCTTCTTTTGTCCATGTTCAGTAGTAAGGGTCCCTGTTAGGGACAAGCCACTCCTTATTTTGTCATGTTCAGTAGTAAGAGTCCCTGTTAGGGACAAGCCACTCCTTCTTTTGTCATGTTCTGTAGCAAGGGTCCCTGTGAGGGACAAGCCACTCCTTCTTTTGTCATGTTCAGTAGTAAGGGTCCCTGTGAGGGACAAGCCACTCCTTCTTTTGTCCATATTCAAGTTCTTGCTTCCCTTTAAGATGTATGGCAAAGACCAGCAATTGATTAACTTCATACAAAAGCAATAAGTGCTTTTGATCTTGTTCAGTTCAGTTTTTCTTACTCAGTGAGAAAAGTCCAGTCTGTGTTGGCTTAAACAAATGCATGAAGTCTGGTTGAATGAGGTGGAGATGTGAAGGACAGCTAACAGGTATCTCAGCGGCGGCTTTGTGCATGCGCGATTAATATTCAATCTGGTGGACCAACACACACCGGGAACATGTCTGACTTAATGCAGAGAATACGAACACAGCTCCTACTGCAGGTGTACAGAGACCGGATGGCCCGTTGCAACGAGTCCGGCACCCCATACTCGCACAGCACCCATCACAAAAAAAACAGAGGGACCCGTTGAAAGTCTCCTCTAAGTCCACAAAGCACATGTAGACTGGTTGGGCAAACTCCCAGGACCCCTCCATTAGTCTTGCGAGGGTAAAGAGCTGGTCCACTACCCCGAGACAGAATCCTCTTGAATCTGAGGTTCGACAAACGGTCGGAGCCTCCTTTCCAGCACCCTGGCATAAGCTTTCCCCCGGGAGGTTTAGTAGTGTGATACCCTGATAGTTTGAGCACTCTCCGGTCCCCTTTTTTGAAAATGCGAACCACCACCATGCGCCATTCCATGGGCACAGTTCGTGATAAGAAGGCTAAAATGGTGTGTCAGCCAAGACAGCCCAACAATGTCTAGCGCCATCTGAATATATATTTAATATTCAAAATCAATACCTCACCTCCTCCAACAACAGTCAGAGCCTAACTCCCCGCAGGTGCAGGGAGGCGACCCTCTTGTTCTCCGGGGAAAACTCCAACATGGCGGTGCTCAGCTCAGGAACTGATTGTTCCTAATGACATTTCCCATGTTCAGTTCTTAATGACACTGGCTGTGTACACAAGGTCACATAATGTGTTTTCTTCATCAAGGTGAGCCCAACTATATCTAGCTGGTACCGCTCCACCTCCTGCACCAGCTTTTGCTCTTTCCCAGATAGCGAGGTGACCTTCCACGTCCCTAGAGATCGTCTGTGCTGCCGGAGATTGGCTCACCCAGGCCCCCTGCCTGGCCCACTGCCCGGTCTACATAGCAGCCGACCCTGATGCTTGTCCCTGGGGGTGGTGAGTCCACAGGGTGGCTACTCCATAACTCGCCTCAGTCACACCCATCCTCAAAAACCCTGGCCTTAACCCTGACATCCCCAACAACTACAGACCATTCTCTAATCTCACTTTTCTGTTGAAAATACTGGAGCACACTTTTGCCAACCAACTCAAAACCTACCTGGAATCTAACTGGAAATGTATGAACCATTTCAATCCGGATTTAGATCTCATCACAGCACAGAAACCACCCTAATCAAAGTCACCAACGACCTCCTCCTCTCTCTCAACACCCTTTTCCTACTCGACCTCAGTGCAGCCTTTGACACTTTTCACCAATCCATCCTCTCTCCTTTTGAGTCCTCGCTCCACATTACTGGCACAGCCCTCTCCTGGTTCAAGTCATACCTTTCTGACCAAGAACAGGTCGTTACTACCAATACATCCAACTCTGACACAACCCAAGTCCCTCAAGGTGAATGGTAAATGGTAAATGGACTGTACTTGCATTGCGCTTTTCTAGTCGTCTGACCACTCAAAGTTCTTTTCACACTACTTGTCATCATACACCCATTCATACACTGATGGGAGTGGCTACCATGCAAGGTGCCACCTGCCCATCAGGACTATCTAACCATTCATACACCGCAGGAACAGCCTGCGGGGGGAAATCTGGGTTAAGTGTCTTGCCCAAGAACACATCGACATGGACTAGCAGAGCCGGGGAACGAATCGCCGATCCTTCGATCGAAGGACGACCCTGCATGACCCTGTTCTACCAGTGAGCCACAGTCGCCCCTTAAAGGTGTCCCCCAAGGTGCAGTACTCGGTCCCCTCATCTTCATCCTCTACTTGCTCCCCTATGCCAACATCATACGCCACCACGGCCTCCATTTCCACTTCTATGCTGACGACACACAACTACATCTTCACTAAATCCATCACACCCACTACCTACTCCACCATCAGCAACTGCCTCACAGAGAGAAAGACATGGATGCATGCCAACTTCTTCAAACTCAACAGCGACAAATCCAAAATCCTCATCATCGGCCCCAAATCACTCAACAAATCCCACCACAACTTCTCCCTCACCATCGATGGCACCTCTGCTCCTGCTTTCACACAAGTCTGTAACCTTGATTTCTTTGATCCAACCCTCTCCTTTGTTACATCACAAAAAACACCTTCTTTCATCTTAAAAACATTGAACGTCTGCGCCCTTCTCATCTTCAGCCGCTGAAAAACTCATCCTCCTCTTCATCACCTCTCGACTAGACTACTGCAACAGCATCCTGTATGGCACATCCACCAAAATCATCAACAAACTATAATACATCCAGAACTCAGCTGCCCATCTGCTCTCCCTGTCCCGCACCAGAGACCACATCACCCCAGTCCTCCAAAAACTGGCATACAGCAACGAATCACTACCCTAAACACCTCCATACCTTTCTGACCTGTGACCTCGGATCGGCCTCCTTAACCTCCTTAACCCCCTCTACTCTGTCCAAGCATCAGACATGGGGTGACAGGGCTTTCTCCATTACTGCCCACTCCCTCTGGAACTCTCTCTCTGAGGGTAGTGCAAAAGTAGTGGAATCATAATGGTCAAAACCAGCAGAACAGTAAGTTCCATTGTCTTTATATGTGATGGAGGATGAAGGGGAGTTTAGGATGAAACGAAGTTTCTCTGAAGTCTGGTGGTTCGACAGCCGATGCTTCTGTATCTTTTCCAGGGGTTTTTGTCTTTTAATATCCTCTTGACAATAAATGATTGACCGCTATGTTTTTCATGGTCCGATAAGATTATTAGCAATGAAAGATACTAAACATTCAATGCCAATTCATCCTTCCTTCGCTTTCATTAAAGAGTTCATGTGAATTAATCAATGTTCTGTTTTCTTAGTGTCAGATGATCTACAGCCTGTGAAGCGGAGCAGCAGCGTTGAATTACTGCCACCTTTTTGTGAGTTAAACTGAGTCAGAATTATTGTTCTGTTGATTAACATGTAATTACAGTGTTTATAGGTGATGGGTCACTGGTGAATGTGGAAGTTTCAAGAGGACAACAGCTGACACATTCACTGTAGTCCACCTTTAAAAAGCTGTGACTTCCTCATTTGTTCTGAAGCTAGTTTTATTGATTTCAGTTGAAGAGTAGTTTTTTACTAACTGAGTGTTTCCTCCTCAGTGTCTGAGCTGAGGGTTGTTCTGCTGGGGAACAGCTGGTCTGAGAGGAGTTCAGTGGGGAACTTCATACTGGGAGAGACTAAGTTCACTGAGGAAGAACCAGATCACTGTGTGAGAGAAAGAGGAGGGTGGAAAGAGAAAAAAATTGTTCTGATCAACACTCCAGATCTGCTGCATCCCAACATCTCTGAAGACAGACTAAGAAAACAAGTAGAAACCTGTGCGAGCCTCTCTGATCCTGGACCTCATGTGTTCCTGCTGGTTCTACAGCCTGAAGACTTCACTGAGGAACTCAAAGTGAAGCTCTGCAGAGTCCTGGAACTCTTCAGTGATCAATCATTTGATCATTCATTGATACTGATATCAACACCCAGAGAGGACAGCTCAGCTTTCATGGACAAAGACCAGCCCTTAAAGGACCTGATCAGAAAGTGTAGATACAGAAACCTGAACCAGAAGAGCCTTGAACGTCCAGAGCTGTTAACACGTTTGGGTCAAGTTGTGAAAGAGAATTATGGAGATATGAGATGTGACGTATTACAGGATGAGGGTTTGATCAGGACACCAAAGTCTGACCACATGAAGCCATCTTTAAACCTGGTTCTGTGTGGGAGGACAGGAGCAGGGAAGACTTCAGCAGCCAAGGCCATTTTAGGTCAGACAGAGCTTCATTCAGTCTCCAACTCATCAGAGTGTGTTAAACATCAGGGAGAGGTGAGTGGACGTCGGGTTTCTCTGGTGGAACTGCCTGCCTTGTGTGGAAAACCTCAGGAGGAAGTGATGGAGGAATCCCTCAGGTGTATCTCCCTCTGTGACCCTGAGGGCGTCCATGCCTTCATCCTGGTCCTACCTGTGGGTCCCCTCACTGATGAAGACAAGGGAGAGTTAGAGACCATCAAGAACTCTTTCAGCTCTCCATTCAATGACTTCACCATGATTCTGTTCACTGTGGAATCAGATCCTAAAGCTCCAGCTGTTGCTGAGTTTCTGCAAAAAGATAACGGCATCCAGGAGCTCAGTCAGAGCTGTGGAGGAAGATATGTTGTTCTCAACATCAAGGACCAGCAGCAGATCCCAGAGCTGATGGATTATGTGGAAAATATGAGAGTTGAAGGATCCAGATGCTTCACAAAGGACATGTTCACCAAGACTCTGATGGAGAAGGTTTCAAGACTTGAAGCTGAACTGCAGGATGTGAAACATAAAAGTACGATTGGAACAGATGATGAACATCAGAGCAGAGAGAGTCTCAGGATGGTGCTGATCGGGCGGACTGGCAGCGGGAAGAGTGCAACAGGAAACACCATTTTGGGCAAACACCATTTTACAACTAAAGTCAGCTTAGAGTCAGTGACCAAGTCTTGTGAGAAAGCAACAGGAGAGATTGATGGACGGTCTCTCGTCATAGTCGACACCCCCGGCTTGTTTGACACGACTCTGAAAAATGATGAAATTCAAGAGGAGCTTTTGAAATGTCTCACCATGTTGCCTCCTGGACCTCATGTGATCTTACTGGTGCTGCAGATCGGCCGCTTCACACAAGAAGAAAAAGACTCTGTGGAGCTCATCAAGAAATATTTTGGGAAGAATTCAGGAGATTTCATCACCATTATATTCACCAGAGGAGATGATCTGAAAGATACAACAATTGAGAGTTACATAGAAGACAGTGATGACTCGTTGAATGAACTCATAAATGAGTGTGGAGGAAGATATCAGGTCTTCAATAACAACAATCAAGACCGCACACAAGTCAGAGATTTGATGAAGAAGACCAACCAAATGATGAAGGAGAAAGGAGACAGCTGCTACACCTCAGAGATGTTCCAAGAGGCCGAAGCAGCAATACAGAAGGAAGTGGAGAGAATCCTGAAGGAGAAAGAAGAAGAAATGCAGAGACAGAACCATGACTTCCAAAACATGAAGAAGAAATGGAAGCAGTGAAGAGAAGAATGAAACAACAGATAGAGATAAAAGAAAGAGAAGAACAACTTCAAATAAGCGAAGAAGAGATGCAGAGAAAGAAGGACGAGGTTGAAGAAAAACATAAGGAAAAGGTTCAAGAAGTAAAAAGAAGAATAGAAAATGGAGAGGAAATCTTGACGCTATCCAGTCACCCCACATAGGGCGGGTACCCCTTTATTGTCAGGGTTCAGTCAGGGTTCAGACCTTTGGAGTAATACCGTATACAAGTGTATATTGAAAAATATAGTATTGCAATATACCAGATTAAACAGCCAAGCCTGAGCTAGAAGACTAAGCAATCCATTGATACATGCTCCAAACACACAACTAAACAACCAAAGCCAAACAAAACCAGAATGAATCGCTGATCCTTCGATCGAAGGACGACCCTGCACGACCCTGCTCTACCAGTGAGCCACAGTCGCCCCTTAAAGGTGTCCCCCAAGGTGCAGTACTCGGTCCCCTCATCTTCATCCTCTACTTGCTCCCCTATGCCAACATCATACGCCACCACGGCCTCCATTTCCACTTCTATGCTGCCGACACACAACTACATCTTCACCAAATCCATCACACCCACTACCTACTCCACCATCAGCAACTGCCTCACAGAGAGAAAGACATGGATGCATGCCAACTTCCTCAAACTCAACAGCGACAAATCCAAAATCCTCATCATCGGCCCAAAATCACTCAACAAATCCCACCACAACGTCTCCCTCGCCATCGATGGCACCTCTGTTCCTGCTTTCACACAAGTCTGTAACCTCAATGTCTTTGATCCAACCCTCTCCTTTGTTACATCAAACAAAACCAACTATATGGATTTAAATGACGTTTTCAGCTCCCACTTCCGCTAGCAGTTAGCTGCCGGCTAACGGAGAACGCCGGCGTAACCCCCACAACCTACGGATTCAAATGCTACCTTCCAATCTCTTCTCAGACAAAACATCAGCATAAAGTCCGCCAGACAAAGCAATTTTTCCCAGCCACTGTACATGAAAACTGCCTACTCTATGAAGAGTTCCTTCGGCTTTCATGCTACCTCTGGACCTGTAAACAAAGAGGACTTGAATCCAGGAGGTTTTGAGTTACACCCCTCGTGGGGTCGCTTTGACCGCCGCTCTATCCAAGTCCTACGAGTCACTACATTTGGAGACTTGAAGATTGTAAGTGTCTACAGTGCTGTTAATCTCATTGGACGCTGTAGAACGCTCCAATAGGCTTCCGTGATTAAAAGGAGGAGAAGATATGATGAAAGTAGCGTATAATTATGATCCATAAGAAAATATTGTATGTGATTTGAGGGCACAAAAGCTTTATTTTGGTTTATGTACTGTATGTTACTGCTGTGTGTGGATGTATTGAACACTATTAGTGATATAAAAGTGGAACAAATTGCGTGTTACCTGAGAAAATGTAAATATCATACAAATCATAAACGCTCCATTTGGAGATCTGCTTAAACTATCTGTACTAAACAAATAACCAAAAAATGTCTACTTCACTTTATCAAAGTCAAACTTTGCAGAGAGACTGTTAACATGATGTGCTGTGATGTTCTAGAAGTTTAAAGCTTTCAGCTGCGTCACTCTAAAGAGATATTGATCCTGGAAGTCTTTTTTTTATTTTATTTGTTTCTTTTTCTTATTTTTTTCTGTGTTCCGTCTTCATTACACTTTAACCCGTAACATATATACTGCTATATACACGTATTCAATAATCTCATAAGGGTTTCTGTATTATAGCACTTTAAATTACTCAAATATCTCTTGTGGTTGAGGAGAAAACCCAGTTTTAGTATGAAAATCTTTGCAATTTTCGCGAAAACACAGGTGTGATTTATTAGGTTTTTATTAAGAATCTTAAACAGAGAAATAACAGGAGATGAGAGAAGAGGAGGACAGGAAGAGGAAAAGGCAGGAAGAACAAAAACAACAACAACAACAAGAGTGGGAACAAACACTTTTCTCCCCCGTCTTTCTTCTATACACCCAAATCTATTTTGCCATGTTTTTAAAAGATGCTTGAAAAAACGTTTTACAAAAGGATTCTGTTACATGTAGATGTTAATTAAATTCCTTACCAACACCTCTATGGTTTCTGGAAAAAATCATTTCACGTATATGGCTTTACTTACAACGTTATGTCTGCACTTGATAATAAGGAATTTATTTGCATTATTTCAAACTACTATGATATAGTTAATCATAATATTCTAGTGGAATTTATTTTATTTTATTACGTCCAACAGAGGACAGTTTATGTGTGTTGAGGTTTAACCCTTTTAACCTTCAATATACTTTATGAGTGAATACAGACAATTTCTTGGTGAAAAAGCGATGTAATTTTGCTTTGAATGGTCATATTCATAACGCACACTATGGTGACAGCAACATGGAGGCTGCGGAGCCTGAATTTCTTGATATATTTGTTTGCATAGTATAGATGTTACTGTTCTGCATATCATATCATTGTGTGCAGTATTTGCATTGTAACTCCTACAACGCGGTCTATTGGTTCTGAGGCTTTAGATGATTCTATTTGAGTTATTTCTAATATTCCGTTCAGTCTTTTAAATCCTGTTTAAATGTGTCATGTTATTTTGTCTTGTATTTCTTTCATGAAGCCTTTCTGTCTCATGTCAAGCACTTGATACACAAATAAACTTTTGTTTGAATATTTGTGACTTTGTTTGAATGACGTCAAGAACTAGTGATGAAATGTGGTTCTTTTGAACTCGTAATAACTTTATTGATCCTTGGACTTTTCCTCATAGAACAATCATCAGGTCAACATGTTAATGTGTCCAATACTTTGTTTTATGACCAAACAGCTGCAGAACTAAAGGCGTTCAATCAGCCCAACTGATGATTAGCTAATGTTAGCGCGCTAATGTTAGCATGCTAACAAGCTAAAGTAAGACGGTGAACATAATACACATTATATACATGATGAGCATCGGCATGTAGCTCAAAGTCTTTCTATACAGCATCAACTTATGAATTATATAACTTGTGTTTATGTTTATTTAAATTGTGTTTATGTTTATTTAAATTGCAATAACATAAAACGGATCTTCAACTGCAACTTCCAACAATTTTCTACAAAAACCCGACTCATGAGAGTCTCATGTGGTTCTGATGCGTTCGGGAGTTTGACATTTATATTACAGAATGATGGTTTCATGCTTTTCGAAGAGGAGCTGCAATCACCGGCTGTCCAGCGGACGTGTTCTTGGGACGCCGAGACTCAGACGTCCCTTTCAAAGTCAAACGGTGGGATCGATGTTATTGTTATGGATCTCAGCTTGAGGCACATCCCAATTCCTAAAGATCAAACTCAGTTTTAAACACATTATTTAAGGACATCCACCTGAGACATTGTTTATCTTGAGAGGCTACATCCATATCGACCGCTATAATCCCGACACGGCGTTTACAAAATCATTAAATCAATAAGAACATTCTCTTAAATCCAGCAGTAACTGTATTCCATGTTATCATATAGATAGACAGGGTGCACATAATATACATCACTCAATCATATGTCACTCTTTATTTGTATAGCACTTTTCATATAAACATGTGTGGTGCGGAAAAGATCTCATGTGTCAGACGGTTATCGACCACTTGTGTTCAAGTCAAGTCGACATTGAATGGAGGGACTATTCACTGTAATAAGAGGATAAAACAGGGGAATGAATTATGTCAATAAACACATATTCCATTTAAAGTGCACAGAGGCAGCGCTGTTGCAAACTGTCCAATAAATAAATAAAAGGTTCCAAGTCTAAAACAAGAGTTTATCGTGTGACAGAAAGTCCCTGATGAGTTTGAAGCAGCACGAGGCCTCAGGGCCACGAGGCAACGGACCAAAGGGTTTGCTGAGTTACTTCTCTTCTGGCTGGAGGACAGAAGGAAAACCTCCAAATCCTTCAAGCAGCGTTTATTGTGATAAATAGATCATTTTGGTTCATTTCCTTCCTGAATCTAAACCTCCAGAACTGAATCAGGTGACCACAGTCGCAGTAAGAAATGATAACCTCCCTGTGTGGGTTTGGCTCGTGACTTCCTTCACCGCCGCTGGTTGATATGCAAGATGCATGCTGGGATACGGGACTACTCGCGCTCACGCGGTTCACCAACATTCCTTTGGCCTCCGATCTTGTTCAGACGCGTCGTTCAGCAGCGCCACGGTTTCCCAGTGAGGCCCAGTGACTCTGGACAAACCAGTTCAGGGCCTTGATGGTGCCGATAAAATACTGAGAGAGAGAGAGAGAGAGAGAGAGAGAGAGAGAGAAATAAGATATAAAGCTTCACTGGGTTCATTTATCTTGTTAACCTGCCACTACCTGAGACGTTTGTCTTTAATTGCTCTTCTTGTATATTTTCTAGTTGTATATTTGAGTGATTGTATTTGTTCTTATATCCCCTGAGGATAAACAAAACAAAACCCCATCTTATCTTTTAATAACAGCCAGTAATACCTGAAGAAGTCATGTTCCAGCCTCTACTGCATTAGTAAAATATATTGGTGAGGAAAAGAACATGACATGAATCGTGGTAATGACAAGTGGAATATTATAATCTGCTACATCGTAAATATTGGTAATTAGAATCACAAGCTGGTTTATTGCAGAGTAAGTTTTCCCAGCAAGGACTTTGCTTTGTTGTCTTGGTGCAGAACAATAAACACAACCAGAAAACATGAAACATCTAAGTCTCAGATATAGAACAGACAAACACACAGTGGTGTATAAAGAACCCAAAAGCCGTACTTGAGTAAAAGTAAAGAGACCTTACTGGAAAATGACTCCAGTAAAAGTAAAAGTAAAAGTCACCTTTTAGAATACTACTTGAGTAAAAGTCTTAAAGTATCTGATATTTACTGTACTTAAGTATCAAAAGTAATTTTCTGATATTAAATGTACTTACGTATTGAAAGTAAAAGTACAAGTAAATGCTGTTAATAAAAAAAGCAAAGGGTCAGAATTTTGAGAATTTTGAAGTTTATTATTTTAAGTACTGTGGCACCGTCACGGTGCCACAGTACTTAAAAGAATAAACTTCAAAATTCTGGTCCTTGGTCACCAAGGACCAGGAGTTGTGTTGGCTGTGATCATCCAGGAGCTTTTTATGAAACAGTGAGAGAAAGACATTGTGTTAGCATAACAACTTTAGCTAGCCCCACTTGCTACACACACTTGCTACACACACTTGCTACACACACTTGCTACACACACTTGCATGCATCTCCAACTCCAACTCTACTCATGTAGTCACTAGCTAGCTAGCATCCTGACATCACTGGGAACTCTGTGTCTGTGTCCACCACAGTCCCTGATGTTGGTCTCATGATTTATTTGTTTTCTAAAGATAGATTTGATTTTGTAGCGAGTAACGAAGGTTTCAGGGGAAATGTATTGGAGCCAACAAATCAGTTTTCTTTGCAAAATGTAGTGAAGTAAAAGTAAAAGTCAACAGAAATATAAATAGTAAAGTAAAGTACTATTACTATTTATTTCTACTTGGTTATTATACACCAGTGCACACATCACAATCAACATGTGATATCATCATGAAATGGAGGCTCCGGTATGTTTGACCCCTGCTTGTATTGTGTTGGTTCAGCGTGTCTGTACTCAAAGTGTTATGTACACAGAGCTGTGTTTACCAGAAGAAGCGAACCGACACGTGGAGCTGCTCTACCGGTACGTCCTCTTTCCTCTGAGTCCGTTGTGGTGTCAGCATACCGATGGACACGATAACGGACTCGCAGGAGAACAATGGATGTTACTGTGTGTGGATCGCCATCGAACCCGTTGAGGAACGGTTCGATGCCAAGTGTGCTTCAGAGAAGGAATCTGCTTCCTGGTTGTGTCACATAAAAGACATGATGGTGGACAGATAAAGGAGGGAGGAGAGATAGAAAGGCAGAAGAGGAGAGGAGGTAGGAAACAAGAAGAAGAAAGGAGGTGAGATGGAGGAGGAAAGAAGACAAGGAGGGGAGGGGAGGAGGAGACAAGGGAGGAGGAAGAGGAGAAGAGAAGAAGGAAGAGACCAGGAGGGGAGTGGAGAAGAGGACATGATTGAGAAGAGGAGGAGACAAGGAGGGACAGGAGGAGGAGGAGGAGGAAAGATGTCAAAGAGAGGAGGAAGGGAGGAGGAGACAAGGAGGGGAGAATAGAGAAGGGGAAGAGACAAGGAGGTGACAGGAAAAAGAGGAGTAAAGAGAGAAGAGGAGGACACAAGGAGAGGATAAAAGAGGAGAGGAGACAAGGAGAGGATAAAAGAGGAGAGGAGACAAGGAGAGGATAAAAGAGGAGAGGAGACAAGGAGAGGATAAAAGAGGAGAGGAGACAAGGAGAGGATAAAAGAGGAGAGGAGACAAGGAGAGGATAAAAGAGGAGAGGAGACAAGGAGAGGATAAAAGAGGAGAGGACACAAGGAGAGGATAAAAGAGGAGAGGAGACAAGGAGAGGATAAAAGAGGAGAGGAGTCAGGGCCCCTTTGGCTTTCATCTACAAAATAAGACTTAAAGAGACACGTACCAACCAGGCAGACAGACAACACGACCACAAAGAGACTCAAAACACTAAATTATGAAGTAAAAATATTTATACAATTGAAAATTATAAATAATATTTTTTTTACCAAAGATACACTATACCTTGAATACATTTTGGTTTTGCCAGTGAGCTCTAATGAGTGCTAGTTAATAGTATGATAACGAACATATTTAGTTAGATAATGTATACAAATATTAATAATTACGATAACAACAATAATAGTAAGACACATGTAAGCCATTATATTGAGTTACTTTAACAGCGCTCTAGGAGCAGTGTTCCAGTGGATGTGTCTGGGGCTTTTATTGTGAAGGATCAAACGGAAAAGAGGATAATTGTGCTGAGAGTGTGTACATAAATATTTAAAGTGTTTGCCTTCTTGTGTTATTATTTTAAGTACAATGAGGATAATTATAAAGTTGCTTCCTTTTATTCCATGAAGTAATTTAATAACATCGGGAACCTCTAACTTCATGTATTTGTTTATTCATGTTCATAATCATAATAATGTTGTATGATCCCTCTATGCTCAGACTGCTGACCCAACAGACACTCCTCTGGCTCCGCCCTCTTTATCTGGCTCCGCCCTCTTTCCCTGGCCACGCCCTCTCCCCGTCTCTCCGCGGCGGTCGGACGGACTCTCTGGTCCGGACCTCGGCCTCTTCTCTGCGGCTCCGCTGGTCCTGCCGCCGGCTCCTCTACTGAAGGTAAGCCTGATGCTGAAGGATGAACACTGTGCTGTCAGTGAAGGCGCTCAGACTCTGTAGAAGTCACCGTCCTCAGTTCTGAACCATGAAGCTGCTGAACGAACCATGAAGCTGCTGAATGAAACGAACATGAAGCTGCTGAACGAACCATGAAGCTGCTGAATGAAACTACCATGAAGCTGCTGAACGAAACTACCATGATGTTTACTGTTCTGGTGAAAGACTGCAGATCTGTGAACCAGCTGTGACTTTTATTTACTGTGTTTCCTACTGAGATCTAAGGGAGCAAAATACATAATAATGTAATAGTGTAATAATCTACAGTTAATTAATACAAAATATATTTAATAATGTAAATAATCTACAGTAACTTGATACAAAATATATTTAATAATGTAAATAATCTACAGTAACTTGATATAAAATACATGTAATAATGTAAATAATCTACAGTAACTTGATATAAAATACATGTAATAGTGTAATAATCTACAGTAACTTGATACAACATAAATGTAATAATGTCATAATGTCATAATGTACAGTAATGTATACTATTTAAACTGTTTAAAGACTGGAGGCGTCTCCACTGGTGTGTGTCACACATGTTGTTGAATCCTTCAAACCTCATAATGAATCTTCCTCTTGTCGGTCGGTGTTTTATCTAGAATGACGTCATCGTGTTAACGAGCTTTGAGACGCCATGTGAGTCGTGTGGACAACATGAGGACTCTATCTGAAGAAGAGAAAGACTGTAAAGTGTTGTGATCACATGAAACAACACACGTTAAAGTGAGGAACCAGGAAGTGGGACATGAAGTGTGTTATCTTCACTCTCTCAGGTGAACCAGCTGGTCGGTTCAGTGTTGGAATCTTTCCACAGGAACGCGGATGTTTTTAAAGCTTTTATTCTTTACTCTTTGTTCCCAAGACCAGAAATCTTTCATGAGAGAATTCTATCTGAAATAATGTTATGTTTATAAAGTTGTTATTGTTCCAGTTCAGGAAGTGAAACACCAGGAAGAGGAGTCACATAATCACCTTTTCACCTCTTTATCTATTAAGAATCATTTCAATCTCTTTTGTGTGACCTCACAACTAATGATGTAGGATAAACATTATGAAATGAAATCATCATGAAACATTAATCCTTCTTTTGTCAACAGGTTGCTGGTTTGAATCCCACTGTGGTTGTAAAGGTGTGACATCATGGCGACTCCAGATCCATGTGAGTGCTTTCTCACCTTTACACTGAAACCAACACTTACATAAGGATCCATATCCTGTGTGTACTATCGCATGATTCATAGCTGGCCTTTTATGATCAGCAGCTGCACTGATGCAGTTTTTAACTTCTGTATTTTATCCAGTTAAAGTTCCTCTGACTTTGTATTGTGTTGTGTTTTCATTGTAATTGGTCAGAGGCTGCAGAGCCACCAGAGCGCCACTAGGGGGCGACCAAACACAACTGTTCTCTTCCAGTGATTCCCTGTGGTCTCCATAACATATACATATACACATACATATACACATACATATACACATACATATACACATACACATACATATACACATACATATACATATACATACATATACACATACATATACACATACATATACACATACATATACATATACATATACACATACATATACACATACATATACATATACACATACATATACACATACATATACATATACATACATATACACATACATATACACATACATATACACATACATATACATACATATACACATACATATACATATACATATACACATACACATACATATACATATACATACATATACACATACATATACATATACATATACATACACACATACATATACATATACACATACATATACATATACATATACACATACACATACATATACACATACACATACATATACACATACATATACATATACACATACACATACATATACATATACACATACACATACATATACATATACACATACATATACACATACATATACATATACACATACATATACACATACACATACATATACACATACATATACATATACACATACATATACACATACATATACACATACACATACATATACACATACATATACATATACATACATATACACATACATATACACATACATATACACATACATATACATATACATACATATACACATACATATACATATACATATACACATACACATACATATACATATACATACATATACACATACATATACATATACATATACATACACACATACATATACATATACATATACACATACATATACATATACATATACACATACACATACATATACACATACACATACATATACACATACATATACATATACACATACACATACATATACATATACACATACATATACACATACATATACATATACACATACATAAACGTATACATATACACATACATACATATACATATACATATACACATACATATACATATACATACATATACATATACATACACACATACATACACATATACATACATATACATATACATATACACATACATATACACATACATATACATATACACATACATATACATATACACATACATATACACATACATATACATATACACATACATATACATATACACATACATATACACATACATATACATATACACATACATATACATATCCATATACACATACACATACATATACACATACACATACATATACACATACATATACATATACACATACACATACATATACATATACACATACATATACACATACATATACATATACACATACATAAACGTATACATATACACATACATACATATACATATACATATACACATACATATACATATACATACATATACATATACATACACACATACATACACATATACATACATATACATATACATATACACATACATATACACATACATATACATATACACATACATATACACATACATATACATATACACATACATATACACATACATATACATATACACATACATATACATATCCATATCCAGGTGTCTGGTTCATATCTGTCTTAGTTAGAAGTCTGCATGAGGATGATATGTTGCTTCAGATGACGATGAAGTGATTAATATGCTGTGTCCTCCCAATCACAGACATCAAGAATCTTCGAAGGTACTTTCCTAAGATTCCGCCTTCTTACAGTGAGTCAAACTGAACTGTTATCTGTATGTATCTGAGTTTATAATATTTAGAACGTCAAATCTGTAAACAAGTAACTAAATCCCTGAAGTCTAACATGAATGAAACTATAAATGTATACATGCAGGTTTGCATGTTGAGTCCTTCATACTGGGAGAGACTAAGTTCATACTGGGAGAGACTAAGTTCATACTGGGAGAGACTAAGTTCATACTGGGAGAACTAAATTCATACTGGGAGAGACTAAGTTCATACTGGGAGAGACTAAGTTCATACTGGGAGAACTAAGTTCATACTGGGAGAACTAAGTTCATACTGGGAGAACTAAATTCATACTGGGAGAGACTAAGTTCATACTGGGAGAGACTAAGTTCATACTGGGAAAGACTAAGTTCATCACTGAGGAAGAAACGTTACTGGTTCACGTTGAAGATGCAAATTCACAAAAAACTCACAAAATAAAACAATTGAAATAAGCATTAATATTCGTTTGACCATCAGCTTCATATTAGAATTGAAAGCACCAACTTGAATTTAATCATGGAATTACAACATATTTGATCCATATGATGTAATAAATACATATGATATAATAAATACATATGATGTAATGAATAGATATGATATAATAAATACAGATCATATAATAAATACATATGATATAATAAATACATGTGATGTAATAAATACATATGATGTAATAAAAACAGATGAGCGATAATAGCAGAAATACGGCGCAGTAGAGATAACAGAATACTAATGATAATAATAAAAGCAGTAAAAGTAAAATAAATAAGACGAATAATAATAATAATTGTAGCAGCGGGTGTCAGGCACGACCCAGGGTCCTGGATCCTAGACCCAAGACCCAGTGGCTAAGGTCCAGGGTCTAAGATCCAGGATCCAGGGTCTAAAACCCAGGGTCCAAGACCCATGATCTAGGGTCCTGTGTCTAAGGTCCAGGGTCCAGGGTCTAAAACCAAGGGTCCAGGGTCTAAAACCCAGGGTCCAGGGTCCAAGACCCAGGATCTAGGGTCCAATGTCTAAGGTCCAGGGTCCAGGGTCTAAGATCCAGGTTCCAGGTTCTAGGGTCCAAGGTCCAGGGTACAGGGTCCAAGACCCAGGGTCTAGGGTCCAGGGTCCAAGACCCAGGGTCTAGGGTCCAGTGTCCAAGACCCATGATCTAGGGTCCAGTGTCTAAGGTCCAGGGTCCATGGGCTAAGATCCAAAGTCCAGGGTCTAGGGTCCAGAGTCTAGGGTCCAGGGTCTAGGGTCCAGGGTCCAGGGTCTAGGGTCCAGGGTCTAGGGTTCCGGGTCTAAGATCCAGGGTCCAGGGTCTAGGGTCCAGGTTCTAGGGTCTAGGGTCCAGGATCCAGGGTCTAGGGTCCAGGATCCAGGGTCTAGGGTTCAGGGTCCAAGACCCAGGGTCCAGGGTCTAGGGTCTAGGGTCCAGGGTCTATGGTCCAGGGTCCAGAGTCCAGGGTCTAGGGTCCAGGGTCTAGGTTCCAGGGTCCAGGGTCCAGGGTCTAGGGTCCAGGGTCCAGGGTCTAGGGTCCAGGGTCTAGGGTTCAGGGTCTAAGATCCAGGGTCTAGGGTCCAAGGTCCAGGCTACAGGGTCCAAGGCCCAGGGTCCAGGGTCTAGGGTCTAGGGTCCAGGGTCCAAGACCCAGGGTCCAGGTTCCAGGGTCCAGGGTCCAGGGTCCAGGGTCCAGAGTCTAGAGTCTAGAGTCTAGAGTCTAGAGTCTAGGGTCCAGGGTCCAGGGTCAAGGGTCCAGGGTCTAGGGTCCAGGGTCTATGTCTAGGGTCCAGGGTCCAGGGTCCAGAGTCTAGGGTCCAGGGTCTAGGGTCCAGGGTCCAGGGTCTAGGGTCCAGGGTCTAGGGTCTAGGGTTCAGGGTCTAACATCCAGGGTCCAGGGTCTAGGGTCCAAGGTCCAGGGTACAGGGTCCAAGACCCAGGGTCTAGGGTCCAGGGTCCAGGGTCCAGGGTCCAGAGGCCAGGGTCCAGGGTCTAGGGTCCAGGGTCCAGGGTCCAGGGACTAGGGTCCAGGGTCCAGGGTCTAGGGTTCAGGGTCTAAGATCCAGGGTCCAGGGTCTAGGGTCCAAGGTCCAGGCTACAGGGTCCAAGACCCAGGGTCCAGGTTCCAGGGTCCAGGGTCTAGGGTCCAGGGTCCAGAGTCCAGGGTCCAGGGTCTAGGGTCCAGGGTCCAGGGTCCAGGGTCTAGGGTTCAGGGTCTAAGATCCAGGGTCCAGGGTCCAGGGTCTAGGGGCCAAGGTCCAGGGTACAGGGTCCAAGACCCAGGGTCCAGGGTCCAGAGTCCAGGGTCTAGGCTCCAGGTTCCAGGGTCCAGGGTCCAGGGTCCAGAGTCCAGGGTCTAGTGTCCAGGGTCCAGGGTCTAGGGACCATGGTTCAGGATCCAGGGTCTAGGGTCCAGGGTCTAGGGTCCAGGGTCCAGGGCCTAGGGTCCAGGGTGTAGGTTCCAGGGTCCAGGGTCCAGGGTCTAGGGTCCAGGGTCCAGGGTCTAGGGTCCAGGGTCTAGGGTTCAGGGTCTAAGATCCAGGGTCTAGGGTCCAAGGTCCAGGCTACAGGGTCCAAGGCCCAGGGTCCAGGGTCTAGGGTCTAGGGTCCAGGGTCCAAGACCCAGGGTCCAGGTTCCAGGGTCCAGGGTCCAGGGTCCAGGGTCCAGAGTCTAGAGTCTAGAGTCTAGAGTCTAGAGTCTAGGGTCCAGGGTCCAGGGTCAAGGGTCCAGGGTCTAGGGTCCAGGGTCTATGTCTAGGGTCCAGGGTCCAGGGTCCAGAGTCTAGGGTCCAGGGTCTAGGGTCCAGGGTCCAGGGTCTAGGGTCCAGGGTCTAGGGTCTAGGGTTCAGGGTCTAAGATCCAGGGTCCAGGGTCTAGGGTCCAAGGTCCAGGGTACAGGGTCCAAGACCCAGGGTCTAGGGTCCAGGGTCCAGGGTCCAGGGTCCAGAGGCCAGGGTCCAGGGTCTAGGGTCCAGGGTCCAGGGTCCAGGGACTAGGGTCCAGGGTCCAGGGTCTAGGGTTCAGGGTCTAAGATCCAGGGTCCAGGGTCTAGGGTCCAAGGTCCAGGCTACAGGGTCCAAGACCCAGGGTCCAGGTTCCAGGGTCCAGGGTCTAGGGTCCAGGGTCCAGAGTCCAGGGTCCAGGGTCTAGGGTCCAGGGTCCAGGGTCCAGGGTCTAGGGTTCAGGGTCTAAGATCCAGGGTCCAGGGTCCAGGGTCTAGGGGCCAAGGTCCAGGGTACAGGGTCCAAGACCCAGGGTCCAGGGTCCAGAGTCCAGGGTCTAGGCTCCAGGTTCCAGGGTCCAGGGTCCAGGGTCCAGAGTCCAGGGTCTAGTGTCCAGGGTCCAGGGTCTAGGGACCATGGTTCAGGATCCAGGGTCTAGGGTCCAGGGTCTAGGGTCCAGGGTCCAGGGCCTAGGGTCCAGGGTGTAGGGTCTAGGGACCATGGTCCAGGATCCAGGGTCTAGGGTCCAGGGTCTAGGGTCCTGGGTCCAGGGCCTAGGGTCCAGGGTGTAGGGTCCAGGGTCCAGGGTCTAGGGTCCTGGGTCCAGGTTCCAGGGTCTAGGGTTCAGGGTCCAGGGTGTAGGGTCCAGGGTCCAGGGTCCAGGCTCCAGGGTCTAGGGTCCTGGGTCCAGGTTCCAGGGTCTAGGGTTCAGGGTCTAGGGTCCAGGGTGTAGGGTCCAGGGTCCAGGGTCCAGGGTCCAGAGTCCAGGGTCCAGGGTCTAGGGTCCAGGGTCCAGGGTCCAGGGTCTAGGGTTCAGGGTCTAAGATCCAGGGTCCAGGGTCTAGGGGCCAAGGTCCAGGGTACAGGGTCCAAGACCCAGGGTCCAGGGTCCAGAGTCCAGGGTCTAGGGTCCAGGGTCTATGGTCCAGGGTCTAGGGTCCAAGGTCCAGGCTACAGGGTCCAAGGCCCAGGGTCCAGGGTCTAGGGTCTAGGGTCCAGGGTCCAAGACCCAGGGTCCAGGTTCCAGGGTCCAGGGTCCAGGGTCCAGGGTCCAGAGTCTAGAGTCTAGAGTCTAGAGTCTAGAGTCTAGGGTCCAGGGTCCAGGGTCAAGGGTCCAGGGTCTAGGGTCCAGGGTCTATGTCTATGGTCCAGGGTCCAGGGTCCAAGACCCAGGGTTCAGGGTCCAAGACCCAGGGTCCAGGGTCTAGGGTCTAGGGTCCAGGGTCTATGGTCCAGGGTCCAGAGTCCAGGGTCTAGGGTCCAGGGTCTAGGTTCCAGGGTCCAGGGTCCAGGGTCTAGGGTCCAGGGTCTAGGGTTCAGGGTCTAAGATCCAGGGTCTAGGGTCCAAGGTCCAGGCTACAGGGTCCAAGGCCCAGGGTCCAGGGTCTAGGGTCTAGGGTCCAGGGTCCAAGACCCAGGGTCCAGGTTCCAGGGTCCAGGGTCCAGGGTCCAGGGTCCAGAGTCTAGAGTCTAGAGTCTAGAGTCTAGGGTCCAGGGTCCAGGGTCAAGGGTCCAGGGTCTAGGGTCTAGGGTCCAGGGTCTATGTCTAGGGTCCAGGGTCCAGGGTCCAGAGTCTAGGGTCCAGGGTCTAGGGTCCAGGGTCCAGGGTCTAGGGTCCAGGGTCTAGGGTCTAGGGTTCAGGGTCTAAGATCCAGGGTCCAGGGTCTAGGGTCCAAGGTCCAGGGTACAGGGTCCAAGACCCAGGGTCTAGGGTCCAGGGTCCAGGGTCCAGGGTCCAGAGGCCAGGGTCCAGGGTCTAGGGTCCAGGGTCCAGGGTCCAGGGACTAGGGTCCAGGGTCCAGGGTCTAGGGTTCAGGGTCTAAGATCCAGGGTCCAGGGTCTAGGGTCCAAGGTCCAGGCTACAGGGTCCAAGACCCAGGGTCCAGGTTCCAGGGTCCAGGGTCTAGGGTCCAGGGTCCAGAGTCCAGGGTCCAGGGTCTAGGGTCCAGGGTCCAGGGTCCAGGGTCTAGGGTTCAGGGTCTAAGATCCAGGGTCCAGGGTCCAGGGTCTAGGGGCCAAGGTCCAGGGTACAGGGTCCAAGACCCAGGGTCCAGGGTCCAGAGTCCAGGGTCTAGGCTCCAGGTTCCAGGGTCCAGGGTCCAGGGTCCAGAGTCCAGGGTCTAGTGTCCAGGGTCCAGGGTCTAGGGACCATGGTTCAGGATCCAGGGTCTAGGGTCCAGGGTCTAGGGTCCAGGGTCCAGGGCCTAGGGTCCAGGGTGTAGGTTCCAGGGTCCAGGGTCCAGGGTCTAGGGTCCAGGGTCCAGGGTCTAGGGTCCAGGGTCTAGGGTTCAGGGTCTAAGATCCAGGGTCTAGGGTCCAAGGTCCAGGCTACAGGGTCCAAGGCCCAGGGTCCAGGGTCTAGGGTCTAGGGTCCAGGGTCCAAGACCCAGGGTCCAGGTTCCAGGGTCCAGGGTCCAGGGTCCAGGGTCCAGAGTCTAGAGTCTAGAGTCTAGAGTCTAGAGTCTAGGGTCCAGGGTCCAGGGTCAAGGGTCCAGGGTCTAGGGTCCAGGGTCTATGTCTAGGGTCCAGGGTCCAGGGTCCAGAGTCTAGGGTCCAGGGTCTAGGGTCCAGGGTCCAGGGTCTAGGGTCCAGGGTCTAGGGTCTAGGGTTCAGGGTCTAAGATCCAGGGTCCAGGGTCTAGGGTCCAAGGTCCAGGGTACAGGGTCCAAGACCCAGGGTCTAGGGTCCAGGGTCCAGGGTCCAGGGTCCAGAGGCCAGGGTCCAGGGTCTAGGGTCCAGGGTCCAGGGTCCAGGGACTAGGGTCCAGGGTCCAGGGTCTAGGGTTCAGGGTCTAAGATCCAGGGTCCAGGGTCTAGGGTCCAAGGTCCAGGCTACAGGGTCCAAGACCCAGGGTCCAGGTTCCAGGGTCCAGGGTCTAGGGTCCAGGGTCCAGAGTCCAGGGTCCAGGGTCTAGGGTCCAGGGTCCAGGGTCCAGGGTCTAGGGTTCAGGGTCTAAGATCCAGGGTCCAGGGTCCAGGGTCTAGGGGCCAAGGTCCAGGGTACAGGGTCCAAGACCCAGGGTCCAGGGTCCAGAGTCCAGGGTCTAGGCTCCAGGTTCCAGGGTCCAGGGTCCAGGGTCCAGAGTCCAGGGTCTAGTGTCCAGGGTCCAGGGTCTAGGGACCATGGTTCAGGATCCAGGGTCTAGGGTCCAGGGTCTAGGGTCCAGGGTCCAGGGCCTAGGGTCCAGGGTGTAGGGTCTAGGGACCATGGTCCAGGATCCAGGGTCTAGGGTCCAGGGTCTAGGGTCCTGGGTCCAGGGCCTAGGGTCCAGGGTGTAGGGTCCAGGGTCCAGGGTCTAGGGTCCTGGGTCCAGGTTCCAGGGTCTAGGGTTCAGGGTCCAGGGTGTAGGGTCCAGGGTCCAGGGTCCAGGGTCCAGGCTCCAGGGTCTAGGGTCCTGGGTCCAGGTTCCAGGGTCTAGGGTTCAGGGTCTAGGGTCCAGGGTGTAGGGTCCAGGGTCCAGGGTCCAGGGTCCAGAGTCCAGGGTCCAGGGTCTAGGGTCCAGGGTCCAGGGTCCAGGGTCTAGGGTTCAGGGTCTAAGATCCAGGGTCCAGGGTCTAGGGGCCAAGGTCCAGGGTACAGGGTCCAAGACCCAGGGTCCAGGGTCCAGAGTCCAGGGTCTAGGCTCCAGGTTCCAGGGTCCAGGGTCCAGGGTCCAGAGTCCAGGGTCTAGTGTCCAGGGTCCAGGGTCTAGGGACCATGGTTCAGGATCCAGGGTCTAGGGTCCAGGGTCTAGGGTCCAGGGTCCAGGGCCTAGGGTCCAGGGTGTAGGGTCTAGGGACCATGGTCCAGGATCCAGGGTCTAGGGTCCAGGGTCTAGGGTCCTGGGTCCAGGGCCTAGGGTCCAGGGTGTAGGGTCCAGGGTCCAGGGTCTAGGGTCCTGGGTCCAGGTTCCAGGGTCTAGGGTTCAGGGTCCAGGGTGTAGGGTCCAGGGTCCAGGGTCCAGGGTCCAGGCTCCAGGGTCTAGGGTCCTGGGTCCAGGTTCCAGGGTCTAGGGTTCAGGGTCTAGGGTCCAGGGTGTAGGGTCCAGGGTCCAGGGTCCAGGGTCCAGAGTCCAGGGTCCAGGGTCTAGGGTCCAGGGTCCAGGGTCCAGGGTCTAGGGTTCAGGGTCTAAGATCCAGGGTCCAGGGTCTAGGGGCCAAGGTCCAGGGTACAGGGTCCAAGACCCAGGGTCCAGGGTCCAGAGTCCAGGGTCTAGGGTCCAGGTTCCAGGGTCTAGGGTCCAGGGTCCAGGGTCCAGAGTCCAGGGTCTAGTGTCCAGGGTCCAGGGTCTAGGGACCATGGTCCAGGATCCAGGGTCTAGGGTCCAGGGTCTAGAGTCCTGGGTCCAGGGCCTAGGGTCCAGGGTGTAGGGTCTAGGGTCCAGGGTCCAGGGTCCAGGGTCTAGGGTCCAGGGTCTAGGGTCCAGGGTCCAGGGTCCAGGGTCTAGGGTCCAGGGTCTAGAGTCCTGGGTCCAGGGCCTAGGGTCCAGGGTGTAGGGTCTAGGGTCCAGGGTCCAGGGTCTAGGGTCCAGGGTCTAGGGTCCAGGGTCCAGTAGAACCATGATACATAGAAACCAAGGCGATAAAGAGAAGAAGCCAAATCCTCAAAACTAACAGACGTCTCCTGACATTCTTTATTACAGATTCTGAACTCAGGATTGTGCTTCTGGGAGGAAGAGAGGGAG
Source organism: Myoxocephalus aenaeus (assembly GCA_038501785.1). Classification (NCBI taxonomy): domain Eukaryota; kingdom Metazoa; phylum Chordata; class Actinopteri; order Perciformes; family Cottidae; genus Myoxocephalus; species Myoxocephalus aenaeus. The sequence goes on along the minus strand of JBAMJR010000147.1, from coordinate 377,470 downwards.
CGCAGACCAGACTTGGTAACTTCATCATCGAGGGTCAAAGCTTTCGATTCCAAAGAAGTTCCCCATCCAGACAAAGTGAGGTCGCTCATGGAGAGTGGAGAGGACATCCTGTAACAGTGGTGAAAACTCCAGACGTCTTCAGTCTGTCTCAGCAGACCGTGAGAAGAGAGATGAAGAGCTGTGTGACTCTTTGTTCACCAGGACCAAATGTTCTGCTGCTGCTAGTGAAGCCTTCTGAGTTCACTGAGGAGAACAGACAGACACTGAAGTTCAGCCTGAGTTTGTTTGATCAAGATGCTTTTAACCACTCAATGCTCATCGTGACACATGGGGGGCTTGTAACACCTCGTGTTGATCAACTCTTTGAAGACTGTGGAGGAAGATACTACTGCATGTTTGATGAAAACCACACACGGTTAATGCTGCACATTGAGAAGATTGTGCATAAAACCAAAGGAACCTTCCTCACCTTCTCTGACCACATGAAGCCATCTTTAAAACTGGTTCTGTGTGGGAGGACAGGAGCAGGGAAGACTTCAGCAGCCAAGGCCATTTTAGGTCAGACAGAGGTTCATTCAGTCTCCAACTCATCAGAGTGTGTTAAACATCAGGGAGAGGTGAGTGGACGTTGGGTTTCTCTGGTGGAGCTGCCTGCCTTGTGTGGAAAACCTCAGGAGGAAGTGATGGAGGAATCCCTCAGGTGTATCTCCCTCTGTGACCCTGAGGGCGTCCATGCCTTCATCCTGGTCCTACCTGTGGGTCCCCTCACTGATGAAGACAAGGAAGAGTTAGAGACCATCAAGAACTCTTTCAGCTCTCCAGGCAATGACTTCACCATGATTCTGTTCACTGAGGACTCAGATCCTAAAGCTCCAGCTGTTGTTAAGGAAACCAAAGAGATCCAGGAGCTCAGTCAGAGCTGTGGAGGAAGATATGTTGTTCTCAACATCAAGGACCAGCAGCAGATCCCAGACCTGATGGATTATGTGGAAAAGATGAGCGTTGAAGGATCCAGATGCTTCACAAAGGACATGTTCACCAAGGCTCTGATGGAGAAGGTTTCAAGACTTGAAGCTGAACTGCAGGATGTGAAACAGAAGACAGAGGTGGGATGTGATGGTAAACATCAGAGTAGAGAGAGTCTCAGGATGGTGCTGATTGGGCGGACTGGCAGCGGGAAGAGTGCAACAGGAAACACCATTTTGGGCCGAGAACATTTTAAATCTAAAGTCAGCTCAGAGTCAGTGACCAAGTTGTGTCAGAAAGCAACAGGAGAGATTGATGGACAGCCTCTCGTCATCGTCGACACCCCCGGCTTGTTTGACACGACTCAGAAAAATGATGTCGTTCAAGAGGAGCTTTTAAAATGTCTCACCATGTTGTCTCCTGGACCTCATGTGTTCTTACTGGTGCTGCCGATCGGCCGCTTCTCACAAGAAGAAAAAGACTCTGTGGAGCTCATCAAGAAATATTTTGGGAAGAAATCTGGAGATTTCATCACCATTATATTCACCAGAGGAGATGATCTGAAAGATACAACAATTGAGAGGTTCATAGAAGAATGCAGTATTGACTTGTTGAACGAACTCATAGCTGACTGTGGAGGAAGATACCAGGTCTTCAATAACAACAATCCAGACCGCACACAAGTCAGAGATTTGATGAAGAAGATCAACCAAATGATGAAGGAGAAAGGAGGCTGCTACACCTCAGAGATGTTCCAGGAGGCCGAAGCAGCAATACAGAAGGAAGTGTGACGTTGTGGCGTTACTTCATGACGTTACTTCGTTACGTTACGTTATTATGTTACTTGTTACGTTACGCTGTTATCCTGAAATGAGTTAGTTTTCTATGACGCTTTTGGAAGTTGAATCGGTTTGTATTTTATGAATTCCGAGATGAATTCTGGACTGGAAAGGATTTAAATCCTATAAATGCTACCATGCTGATGGTTAACAGGCTTAATGTTTACTGGCTTATTGTCAGCACACACAGAGTCCATCTGAGGCTGATTGGATGTCTTTAGTTGTGAAGGCATTGGACTCGTTAACCTGTTGACCTGAGGATTGTTCTGTGATGAAGAGTCAATAAAGTTATGGCATCCTGAATGATGACCCACATTTCATTGAGATGTTTCACACAAAGTCACAAATGTCAAAAGGAAAGTTTATTTGTGTATTACCTTGTTTACATAAGACAGTAAAGAATTACGACAATAAACATATTAAAAATAAATAAACACAAAAACATAACAGATTTTTCAACCTTTTTGGATGAAGAGAATCCTAAAAGTTTGGAAGTCACTTCATCCCCCAAATTATTCTGTGTGTTTGAGGCTTCTAGTGGGTTTTTTCTAAAACAGGAGGAAATGAAATGTTCCTCACGGGGACATCACAACATTAAATCTACTGGTTTCATGTACATGGACACCAACTGTCTGTTTGTTATGTGTCACTTGGAAGAAACTTTTTTTTCATGGCGAGATTACGTTAAAAATGAAAGTTTGGATCATGTTGTAGCTCATGAGGAGAGAGGTCGTCCTGAAACCACGAGGTCGCCGGTTCCACCCCCGGTCACCCCATAGTTTCATGTTTCATCCCAGCTATTTTTATTTTTTATTATTACGGTCATTGAAAACCTGGAAGAGTCATGGACTTTTTAAATGTTAATTTCCAGGCCTGGAAAAATCCTTGGAAAAATTAAAATCCAAAAGTTTAGTAAAAGTCATGTAAATGTGTTATATTCATGTGTTCATGTCGTTCATTTACGCTGAGTTTGAAATAATGACTATGCTTTTAAAAGAAAGACTCAAAATATAAGCAGGCATACATACAGGCATCTATATAAATGTTTATTCTTTTAATCAAACTATTGTCTCATTCATTTGAGTCATTTAAGGTTTACTGTATGCTTTGTATTCTCATTGTTAGTTTAAATACTACATTTACTCACTTTTTCATGTTTACACCCAGATTTCACTAAATGTTTGCTCATGGACATTTGGTTTAAAGTCATGAAACCCATTGGTCAGGATGTGTGTGAACCCTGAGTGTCTCTCAGCTATCGCCCTCTTTGAAGATGTAATATTATATTTCAGAATGAGGGTTTTGTCTCCAGCAGCAGAGCTGAGACTTCCTGTCGTCTCTGAGCTCAGAGTCCTGCTCGGTTCCGCCAGTAGAGGCCGCCAGAGAGCAGCTGGACGTTTCTACCATGACTTACAGTTTTTTCGATTGCTAAACGACAGTGGGCACAACTGGAGTCACATGTGCAAAACTCTAACTACAGTCTGCACTACCAACAGTCACCTGAGCTAAACAGTTCACATCACCCGCAAAACTGCAAAACTCATTCCAAGCAACACAACTCTTAACACATGGCTCAAAACACGCTCAGTGCAGCCAAACACTACGCACAACCCTCACTGAGACAACACACACTGTCACCCAGAACACACTGAGTAAAAACACTAGCATCAAACACCAATACAGAAAATACAAACTCTTCATCTTTACAGTTTGAACAATTTCAGTGACTTCATACAAAGTAATATTTTCTTCAAAGAAAAGAGTGACATTCTTTCACATGATTTATTAAATTTTTTAGAACATAACAATTCTTTAAGGTAAATGTAAATTAGCAGTTTGCTTCAATAGTCTGTAGTAATTTACAGAATTAAAGTAATGAGAAAAAAAAGGTAGAAACTAAAAGTACATACTGTAATTGGAACAAATAATTGAGGGGCTAATCCTGCCTCTCTAGCATCAGGCCACAGGTTTTCATCAACATCACATCTAATGTTCTCTCGTGCCATGCACCTGGGGAAGAACCTTCTGGAGGGCCTTATCCATCCCTGGCAGTCCTCTGACTCGTGTCCTCACATCCGGCACGCATGGCTTCCAAAAGAGACATTTGGTCATGTGGCCATGAATCTGCGATGTGCTGCAAACCAATCTGTGACAGCTGCAGAGTGGTGAAAAGCAACGTTATCGCAAACTATGACAACAACTTGGGGGTTTCTTACTGGCTCCCCCTGTTCTGCTGCACTAGCTGAGCATAGAGCTGTTCTAGGAAAGCTATAAGCCTTTCTGTTGTGTGGGCCAATGAGTGGTGTGTTGAGGAGCAAACCATCATTGGCCATTGCAGCACACATGGTGATATTTCCCTCCCTTTGGCCTGGAACCTCCACAGTGGCCCTTTGACCGATAACATTCCTTCCTCTGCGCCGTGTTAAAGGTTAAATCCAGCTTCATCGATAAATACAAATGAATGTGGTCTTTCCAGTGCTTCCACCTCCATTACTCTCTGAAACACAGTAAGTGCACAGTTTTACTGTAGAAATGCTAGTGTTGTTTTTACTGTAAATATATTTTATAGCTGTGTATGTAACCTCAGACGTCTTCCTGGACATATTGGTATCTTTGCTCTTTTACCCGTTCACTGTTTCTCTGGAACGGTACAGTGTATAACTGTTTCATTGTAACTTGGTGTTTCTTTAGGACTCGAGCAATAGTTGTTGTGCTGACAGAATTAACATTTTCAAATATATCATTATCAGCCAGCACTCTATCTTGAATCTCCCGCAGTTTTATTGCATTGTTGACAACAACCATGTCAACAATAGCATTTTCCTGCGCATCTGAAAATATTGTTCCTCTTCCCCCTGTTGGGGGCAGCCTTTGGGTCCTGTTGTAAACATATATTTTACAGTCAAACTTACTGTAGTATATATCTGTGTAAATATTCTATAATTGCAATACAAAATAGATTCCTGTAATGTTTTCATTTACTGTAAGGATGTAACTCTCACCTGTTTGTATGATGGAAAATTCGCATTACAGATGCCACTGTGGATTTTTGCAGATTGGGTTGCACCCTGAACCCTGCCTCTCTCAATGAGAGACCATGGGTCACGACACGGTCTATAAGTGTAGCCCTTACTTCATCTGAAATAACAGCTCTTTGTCTTCTTT